>VUQJ01002232.1:0-11466 GCA_015108635.1 Andinoacara biseriatus | reverse complement strand
CTCAGGAGCGAGCAGCCCGTGTGGTGAGTCACACCGTCCTCTACCCTTTCATCACTGATGAGTTAGTGCCTGCAATAACAGGACTGATCCTGAACCATGCTATTATTAACAAGTGAGCCAAGAAAATAGCACCAGGCTGGTTGTTGCATCATTAGTGTGTCTTTTTATAGATCCTGGATAAAAGCAGTTGCAATAACAAGTCCCACAGCATTTGTATTCCACGGTATTGTGACATCAGGAAAGACAAACTTGAGTTATTATTTACGAGAGCTTGTCATGGCTTCTCTAATTGTGTGAAACCTGTACAGCAAGATTTACAACACTTTAGCTTTGGAAGACAATAAATACCTCAAGTTCATTCATTGGAAAGTTGTGAGTGATCATGCTAACAGATCATAAGACAATCTTTTGAGGATAGAATTATGATTCAAATTATAATCCTTGTTACAGATTTGGTAAACTGTGTTCATAAGAAGACTGTCATTTCAGGGAGAGGCTATGGATAACTCACAAAAATCTGCATTCTGTGTTTGCTCTTATTCTACAAATTATTTCTAATTCTTTCTCCACCACTTTGACTCTTCTTTTAGGATGTACAGTATGCCTCTGATGAGCATGCTTTTGCTTAGTCCACGTGTAGCAAGAAAGCGTGGACAGTACTGCTTTGATGCACTCTGTAAGAGTCCTCTGAAAAGTAGATTATAAGCCAAATTGAAGTCATCCACATAGATAAATTGTGGTCTGTTTGCCCAGTTAGTGTGGTTAAGAAAACAGTTGAACTATGGTGTACAGGAAAAACAACCATTTAAAAAAAAAAAAAGGAGGGGGGGGTGTGTTCACAATATGTACTCGGTACAGTTCCAAGTGGACACTTGGTGCAGTTTGTGGTTTGAAATCAAATGGTGCAAACAGCATTTTGTACATATGTGGTTTAAACTGCTTTCAGCACTTAAACTTCTATTCAGTCAATCTGCTGCTTGGAGACTGTCCGAATGGTGATCACAGCATCTAACTGCATGAGCCATGTAAATGTAAACAATTTGGTAACCATGGTAACACATGCTGCCGCCAGCATGTGGGTGCCAAGCGTTTACTCTGACAAGTCAAATGCAGTCAAAGCTGAGGCCTGTAGTTCTATCACACAGTTTGTGCAAGATGGCTTTTTGCTTTTCTTTCTTTCTTTCTTTCTTTCTTTCTTTCTTTCTTTCTTTCTTTCTTTCTTTCTTTGTTGTCTTTACCTGTTGGACATTATTCAAAACCTGCAATGGATTTGCTGCCTGTAACACTAATGTAGTAATACTGCCAATGTGCAGTTATTTTATGAGGCCTTTATACTGTCAAAGAATATAACTGTAGATATTAAAGCACACTAACCTGCTGTTAGTCACCAGGATTTGGTTACTGTTAAATGACTGCTGTGGCTATAGAAACACAATAGGGCAATAAGTATTGCACCTCTTCATTACAATATGTGAATGTGTGAAAATGTGTCATATTAGATTACAAATGTTTAAATATGTTACCAAAAGAAATCAACAAATGGATGTAATTTTTGAATGCCAAAGGCGATTTGTAGCTACGCATGACATTTTTTTTTTTTTAACAAATCAAAAAAATTATTTGTACAAATTATTTGTGAGCACATTAGCACAAAGATTTGGAGTTACAAACCGATCTGTTTCTAAATGATTAAAGGTGACACAAAACACAGTTGTTTTTTTTTTTTGAAACCTAAATTACAAATCTGACACTTCCTTCTGATTATCCAGTGGGTATGCTGAGATCAACATATCATTTGATTATGAAGGTCAACCGCATTTGATTGAATAATATGGTGACACACAGCCACAATACATAGGGCTTTATTTTCTTTCATATTGGACTAAATTATTAAAATTTTACTCGCAGTACTGGAGAAACTATTGTTATTTTTATAATCCCTGTGTGCTCGCAGAGTCTGCTCTTAGTGACTGACGTAAACATTCATCACTGTGGCTGCCCTTAGCTGTAGTTGTTACTGACAGTGCTGGTTGCTAGGGCTTTGCTGATGAATGTTATGGCTTGATATTTTTATCTATCCTGTGGTCTATTTGTTAAAAAACCTTTATGTCTAGAAATTAATGTAGGCTAAATCATTCATCTCAGTATGCAGATGAGGTAAACTGTGATTGGGTGCTGTCCCGCTGATATAAATTCATCTGAAAAAAAGAGTTTTTCACAGGACTGCATATAATCCTAAGCTTCCTTGACTCAGTAGCTTGTAGAACCACCTTTAGCTGCGATAACTTGAAATAATCATTTTCTGTCTCTTTCTCAGTCTCACATCATTGAGGAATTTTGGCCCACTTTCCTTTGCATTGTTGCCTCACTTCATTGAGATTTGCAGGCGTTTTCTTATACACAGATCTATTAAGGTCTTATCACAGCATTTCCTGTTGCGTGACCTAGTTTAGGCCAAGCTTTAGTGGTGGGACAGATGGCCTCATATTTGGCTCGACAAGGTTCTAGCCACGCATCTAATGCTAATTAGTTTGGTTTCCCTCCATTATAATCTAGGTGTTTTATCGATTCGATAAGCTGCTAACAGCACTTCCAACGTTTGAATATACGTCATTACGTCCGCATGAACTATTAAGTTTTTAATGCAAGCCACTAACTGATAATAGTAAGTGAACTGTAATTTTTTTATCTCTAAGGCCTCTCACAGTTCCTGGGATTTTATGTTTAATGGGAAGCCCAAAATTGTCCTTTGAGCTCCATTTTTCCTCTTCTTCCCCCTCGCATTAATGCTGGTCACTATTTTCACCATTTTTTGTAGCCCCACAAAATCGAGCGTGAACAGGAAACAAATCTAGTATTGTTGACGGGACAAAGTGCGCGGGGTGCGGGTTTCTAATTGCATTGATGGCAAAGACTTTCGAAAGTGAACAGGTGAAATTTTTAGCCTGGCGCAGGACAACCTCAGCATTAGGGCAGCACCCAGCAATCAACCGCTGGCTAGAATCCTGCGCGAGAATACTCCGGTATACAGAGGAGATCGTTGTCAACTGAAAGGTGCCCAGGTCCCGTGGCTGCAAAAGAGCCCAAATCATTACCCCTGCACCACTGTGCTTGACAGTTGAGATCAAATTCTTACAGAAATCTTGTGGTTTGTTCAGATGCAACTTCATGCAACTTGCTATGATGCTTCGCTCTTCTTAGACCAAAGAGTCTTTCTCCTAGCAAACCTCCCCAAAAAGCTGTACGTATTGAGGCTTTCTCTAATTGTACTGCAAACTGGGGCTTGTAGACTCTGAGATGTATTTGGGCTTTTTTTCCCCCTCATTTCTCTGAGCATTGCACAGTCTAACCTTTGGGAGAATTTGCTCAGACATCTACTCCTGAGAAGATTGTGCCATTGTGTTAACACACTTGAATGCTTCTGACCAGCAAACTGGTGCTAGAGGTGCTCACACTTGCTGATGGTCAGTTAATCAAGGTCTTTGGTTAATAGCACCTGGCTTATTTCCTCCTTCCTATGAAAGCAGTAAGGGTGTCTCTGTTTTCCCTCCTCCTGTGTGCAGAGCTGCACATAAATAGCCACTCAGTTCTATCTGTGCCACTCACAATTAGAGATGAGTGTTTTAGTGGTTCAGTAGCACTACATAAACATTAAATTGCACCGAACACCCAGCCCCATCTCTGGTCGCAGCAGCCACTGGGTTTAAGACCTTTCCTGGTGGAAACCCTGGATGATGGTCAATGATCATTAATAGCTTGCCATTCAAGGCAATATTTAGGTCATTTATCCTATTAATGCATTCAATCAATATTTTTTAATATCAGATGTCAGTATTTCCACATATAACTGACACATAACACCATTGTGCCTGAATGCACATGCAGACACTCCTCTTGCTAGTAACTGAAACGTTTGAAGTTCTTGTCTGTCACTATGTATTAAAATTACATAATAATACAAAGTGACTCATTGCCCATCTCTTCTGTAATGCTAGAGGCTTCCTTTGACTTATTAGACAAAACATTTTAATGAATTGTCCTTTATTAAATGACATATTTTGTTACTGAGCAGCATGCATCATTGTACTGCTCCCTAGTGACACTTGGAAGCTAGCTTGTGTTAAGCAACCTTTTATTCAAGATTAAATGACCATGTGTAGCATTTCATCTTAAATTTCTATACAGCTTGGTAGAAGCTGCAGTGTCACAGGCATATTAACTAGGAAGAATAAATTACAGGTCTGTACACACTTGGCTGCTACTCCTACTTTATGTGGCACAACTGCCTGCACCAGCAGGATTTTATGTGGCATGTTCCCACTGTCCTATGCGTCATGCCTGCCTTTGAGCCAGCAATCTGTATACTGTTCCAGTTACCACCATATTTAACTAAATTATTTTTTAATCCTGAAGCTCTATAAAAGATGACCATAAATACTGTTTCAGTGGGGCTGGTTTGACAGGTAATATTGGCTGCATGTGGTATATTATAGTGCCTAAATAGTTCCTGCACATGCCCAAATGTAGCCCTGGAAAACCCTGCATTTCCAGTAATTGCTACAGGACAGTATTGCTGACCTGCTCTCCACAGACACCTGTATCATAAAACATAAGGTTGTTCTCTCAAATTAATATGACCTCTTTAAACCTTCAAGGACCTAAATAGGTTTTGTCAGGGCAAGATTAACTTAATGTAGCTGTTGACACAGGTGCTGGAATGATCTGCTTACTTTCTCTATTCATGTGTGAAAAGCAAATATACTTTTGCTGATATTTATCAGGATGGCAAACTGTTTTTCTTTTAACTAATAGAGGAATACAGGGTGGTAGAAATCTGACAATAACATGCTAAGCTGCAAAAAGAAAAGTGCTCTGTTCTGCTGTTAAAATGCTTAGTTTGCTGGGATGTCCATGAATAGGCAAATTAATGTAATATAATCACACATAAAATCATGTGCACAGAATCTTTACAGGGAAGCTGATGGAGTAATTGCTAAACAGCCAAGCTTTATGTGTCTCTAGCTTTTATAGTACAAAGGACTATATTGTGCAGAAATACAATGTCTAACTCAAACTGCTAAAACCCATGTTCTGATTTATACTGTAAATGAAAAAAAAATATGCATGTGATATAGTCATTGTACAAAGCTTTATTTAAATGTAAAATGATGACCTGTGATCTTTATGTTTTGGCAGCAGATTGTCAGATTTACCTGATGTAAGCCGTCTGACTCAAAGTACCCTCTCAAGAATGTTTCCTATGATGTCAGTTACCACTGAAGGATTTGGGAAGCTTTAATGAGAATAATAAGTAAATTAAGTTCTTTGTGTAAATATCTCAAAATTGCTGCTGCAACTGAGTACACACACACGGCCAATAACACAACTGTAGGTGGCAGATAGTGAGGGTGTTTTCCCAGGAAGTTTCTGGCCTTGTGCCCAAGTCTGGGCGACGGGCCAACTCGTCTCATATACTCATATTTGTCAGACCTCAGAGTAAGCAGATAAGGTTGACCTGTTGTTCCTGACCCGATGTTTTATCTTCACCCACAGAGATGCGAGCTCTGTCCCCACAAAGATGGAGCCCTCAAGAGGACGGACAACGCAGGTAGGCTTATTCTCAGACACACACACACACACACACACACACACACACACACACACTGGCATCTGTAGTTAGCCTCTTGTGGATTTTGTCATTAATTGCATGTCACCAGCAAGTTTAAGGGCTGTAAGCATGCTGGGAGAGTTATGTTGCTGTTTGTTGTATGTGCTGCCTCTCTGTACCGTCCTTGCCAGTCCATGTTTTATGAGGGTGTGTCAGTGTGTGTATGTTTATGGGGAGGCGGGACAGGATGGGTATAGTGCATAGCCTGTGAGGAGTCTCCTCACTGGGTTCATTGAGAGGTCAGCTTGTTGGAGACTGTAAATATTCTGTGTGTATGTGAGTGTGTGTGTGTGTGTTTGAGTCAGGCAGAGAGAGGCACAGCTGTGGGATTGTGTCCAGGCCTGCAGGGAGGCATCAGGACAACACTAACACACACCATTTTACTACTTTCTCTTTTATTTTACCCTTCCCATGACCCCACTCTCCCTCTTTTTCCTCCCATTTTTCTTTCACGATCTTTTTCCCAACTCTGTTGCTCTGCTCGTCAGTTCCTCTTCACTTGTTGATCTGTGTGGTAGTTGTTGTTTCAGGTGGGACCGTAATAAAGCAGAGCAAGGTCTGAAACGGGTATTTGATCCATCATCTTAACATATAGCAGACCAAGAAGAAAGGAATGGCATAGAAAGACAGAACTGCAGTCTACATCTGCCTTCCAGGTCTCCATTTTACAGCTTGAGTTCAGAGAAGGCAATCCAATAAATGCAAAGAATTCCTATACTTGAAAGGTTTCAGTCATCATTGACTGACTTCATACATTTCATTGGGATAAGACCGAAACACGTTTGTTTCTCTCAGGTTGATTGCTGCAGCAGCATGAAGCCTTTGATTAGGTGTTGAATTGGAGCGTCATTGTAAAGTTTATTACTGTACTGAGACAGTAGGGACCACATGGCACCTAATGTTTTAAATTCTGTTTATCAAAGAGGCTAATAAGCCATTATCAGCACCTCACAGCCCTTTGTCTTATTGAACAAATTTGAACTCTGTCTCAATGTGTTGGACTCTGATAACTTCTTGAAGTAAGGGATGTTAGTAAAACAATGCTTTGTGGGGTTCTTGCAGGATTAAAGTGTGAATGCTTAGTTTGAGGAGGAAGGTCATGCCAGTTTTATAGTCCTGTTTTATAGGCCTCTTCCAGATTCTTGGAGGGACTTCAAAACAACAACATGCCCCCCATTTTACACTCACTCCCTCCCTGCTGTCCCGCCCTCTGCCCTCCTCCCTCTGTCCCGCTCACCAGGTCAAAGGCAGGTCAGGGGTTCAACTGTAAGTTTAAGCCTGTTTTTGTTTCCGCTATGGGTAAAAACAGACACCTCCAGTGTGGCAGGAGACTCCCACCTCCATCTGACCTCCTGTTCACCTCCTCCAACTCCTCCTCAGCTCGTCGTCAATTCTCCTGCCACTCCACCATACCGCACTGTCATTCTACTGCCCCCAGTTTGTCTTCACTGACAGGCAGCTGTGCATGCGTTAGCACTCAATAAATGACTACTTATGTAGATAACTACCAATTTACAAATTAAAGCATGTGAGATTCTAGATCACAAGTCAGAGAGACTAGTTTCACAATGGCTTACTATCAGCAACCTAAAAGATACACATTTAGGTTTGTGTGACATTGTGCAGATTTAGTTAGAGGAGCTGATGTATAAAGTAGTTGAAGCTGGGAACAGGACCACTGGTGACTCTGTTGGTTTGGTCATTTATGTGATCCACATTTTTCAATGTTTTCTGTTATGAGTTTTAACTATGAAAAGAAAAGCCCAATTTTTTTTGTTTAACCATCAGTAGAAATTCTGTTTGCCCTCTGGACTTACTGTGTCCCACTTCCCACCTAGAGTTTGTTTTATTGGTCAAACTTGAAAGAAATACAATAAATGAGTGGATCACATGCATGACCTTTGCACACATTTAATTACTTTTGAGGACTTTTGCAGGTGCTTAACATTTCTACATGTAAACTGTGAAATGTTACCACAAATGACCTCTGAACCTATATCTGGTAAACGTAGAGAGTCTGATAAGTCTTCTTTGTGTCTCTTTACAGGCTGGGCCCATGTGGTTTGTGCCCTTTACATACCTGAGGTGGAGTTTGCTAATGTGTCAACTATGGAGCCTATAGTACTCCAGTCTGTGCCACATGAGCGCTACAACAAGGTAACAAACGTATCTATGCTTTTAGACATTACAAAATACATATGTATAATGTCATACTGTGAGTAATTAAGCCCAGACGTTTTCACACATGCACTCTGGCTGGGATAATGCCAGGAGAATTGGGTCCAGGCATTGTCTGAAGTTGCTTTTTCTCATTTGTAGCACCCAACAGGGAATTGTCTATCATACATTTTCTCACTACTGGAAATATTCCCTTTGGTTTAAATGAGGCGTTGCGCCTGGGTAGATAATGCAGGAGGCAGCTCACGTGGCCCAGATCAGTCCTTGTGAAATCTCTGTATAATTACATAGACTTTCTACTGTGGCCCTGACCATGTAAAGCCCATTTAGTGTCCGATCTGACTGATTCAGACTTTTGTTTTGTCACATACAGCTCCGCTGATCAATGTTTCAAAAGGTTTGCATGTTAAATGCGTGTGTGAAAGTGGCTTATGTGTTTTGAATTGAAATGAATTCTTTTAACTGTATGTTTGCATGTACAGACATGTTATATCTGTGAGGACCAGGGCAGAGAAAGTAAAGCAGCCACTGGAGCCTGTATGACCTGCAACAAACACGGCTGCAGACAGGCCTTCCATGTCACATGGTGAGATGCATTCACATCACATTAACCTCACTTGACAAAGACGGACTTTGTTTCTTCAGCTGTTCACTTGCGCTCAAGCCTCGTAGGTTTTAATGCTGACAATACTGATCAAAAGACATGCCAGAAAATTTATACTAACTTTAAATCTTAAAACTGCCAACACGACCTTTCATGTTAGTTTTCTGTGTTTGCTTGTCTTAGAGTATCTTAAGACCAAAATGCAATGGAATAACGTTTTTAACTAGTCAAAGACAATTTTTTGTTGCATTGCATAGCTATCAGCTAAAATTGGCATGCTAAATAGAATCCCCTGTATAAAGAAATTTTAAGATTGATTCAGATATTTGGGGATTTAAGAGTCTGACGTGTATATTGATATGTTTATTGAAAATATACATATGTGTCACTGATTGCACGTGGACTTTTTCTATTTTTCTATTTTTATGTATATTAACATACTGTTTGAAATAAAGATTAATTGATTGAAAATGAATATTTCTTCATATTGCACCTTTTAACTGTGACAAAGAAATATTCCTTTTCCTTGTGTACAAACCATAATGTTTTATGTTGACTGATGAATTAGTGCATCTCTGTTGTATTACAGTTTTTCTTTTCTTTTTATTTCTCCTCCACAGTGCCCAGTTTGCAGGATTGCTATGTGAGGAACAAGGATCAGATGCAGACAATGTCAAATACTGTGGATATTGCAAATACCATCACAGCAAATTGGTAAGTGTCTTGTCAGATTTTTGTCATTTTCCAGAGGTGACTTTCCTATTGCGTGTCTGTTAACAGTGTGGATGAGAATGTGTTTTCTGTTCCACTAACTACAGTTAGAGATGAGCATGTAGACACGTCACACAAACACTGGTTTACTTTCAACACAGTGAGAAATACCATTCTTTTATCTCAACTTTTTTTTCTTTCAAGTACTGCCATAATCTTTTCTCTGTCCTTCCTCTGTCCCGTTACTCCTCCTTTTCCTTCTCCCCAAAGTCAGTCCTCTCCTCCTTTCAACCAGCTGCCTGCATCTACCAGAGGCTCTCCCCTCAGTCTCACCACTGCTTTCTTCTTTCACCTTTTCCTTCCCCTCATTCTGTCCCACTCCATCTACTGTTATCTATCTTCCCATCGCGCTCTCCACTTCCTCATCTCCAAAGGAAGCACTGGCCACAGTGGACTGGCTTTGCAGTTGCTGGGTGGGGGCCTTTGAGTCTGTATTTTACTGAAGGGTCAAAGAGGGATAATCATTGCTATAATAATTGTGCAGTACATCTAAAGGTTCATGATTAGACTGCCTAGTTGCCATGCTCCCATCCAGCCCAGTCTTCACAAGTCAAGCAACTGTTGTTGTGACTTTTAATAAGGAGATAAGCCTATGACCTTTCAGGATTGATACATGTTTTTCATAACCTTGAACTTGCCCAAACTTATGAACTCTGCTGTTTTACTTAAGCCCTGGTTCTTGCAGTTGGTGGTAAACTATATCACAAAGCCTTCATTGTGGTAATGTAAATGTAAACTTTACATAAACTGCTCTCAGCAGTTTTCATATCACAGCTGAAACCAAAGTACTATCTTATCTAAGAGAGGAAGACTAACTTGTCTGCGTTTGGATGGCTTGGAAACTTTTGTGCTTGAGGATTTAAGTTTCAACTTGTCCGAATTGATGTGTTTCAGTGTGTTTGGTCTAATAAACATTTTAATGTGGCAAAGCAGCTTCACCAGCTCTGGGTTGGACCACACTCAGACCAAGCTGCATGCAAAGACACCTTTCTCATCAAAATGGAAAAATTATATCACAAAAGATGTTAGTGGCCCGTTACCATTTATTCCTCAATAATTTTTGTGCTGAAATCACCAGTTGACGTAGAAATCATACATGCAGGCAGGTGCATGCCGGCTGGCTCTGTGTCTGTTATCAAAGTGATTTTCCTGATTAACTAACTAAATGAGATTCTCTCTATAACAGACTCCACCATCAAGCAGAATTTAGTTACATAAAAGTGCTATGAAAGGGCATAATAAAAAAAACTGGATATTCAGTGGATGTGTTTTCAGTACCTGTCGTGCCGTGTTGCCAGTTTTGCATCAGTTGGGGGGAGAATGTGACTGAACTACTATGATTTGCGGAACAATTGTGGGATGGAAAAAGAAGGCAGGCTTTGTGGCGTCAACACACACACACACAGACACATACACACATATTAACAAATGCCGATGGAAAGACTCACGCTGTTACATTGATCGCTTATAAATTAGTTTGGATGCTGGGGCATAATGTCATTAACCTGGGACTGTATGGATGACAGGAATGTATGAGAGAGAAACATTGATGGAGAAAGCAATGTTGTTAGCTGAATGGATTTCATAAAATGCCACTTGATGGATCTTTACACCATGTTAGCTACATATTTTGTGTCAAATCTCCTAGTATCTAAATCTAATTTGAAACTTTAGTCTTGATTAAAGAGACATTTATTTTAGTTCTTGTTTTTCTGGGGTCATTTACCAAATGTGAATATTTTTTTTTCTTCTTGTTTCTGAGTAATGTAGATGCATCTGTGGATGTACTGCTTTTCTGATCTGGACTGGGTATTTCTGGCACACAGGTGATAATTGCCAAACCTCACTACATAACTTTGTTACTAGCCTTGAACTGAAGGGTTTAGTCAGAAATTATTATTAGAGTTGTACAAGCTAATTTAGTGAAATATGAGCTTTCATTTTTTTTTAAGGAATGGTTTCTTTTTTTTTTTTTTTATAGAAGGCAAGAGATCTTTGAAGTGGTTCACTGAGTTGCTTCTGGGTACCAGTTTCACATGCAAAGCCTAAAAAAAGCAGTTTTTGGTTAAAGATCTGGACTTTTAAATGTAAGAGGTGCGACTGTTATTTGAGGACAGCAACAGCAAGCTGGTACAGACTGAACTCGATAGCGAAGGCCCCAGCTATGTCCCAGGAAGTCGCTACATCTCAGTTTGGGCAAGGAATTTAAAATTATCATTGATATAACATTGTTTTTTTGTTATCG
>VUQJ01002230.1:0-12050 GCA_015108635.1 Andinoacara biseriatus | reverse complement strand
GGGGCCCTAACATACCCGCAGGCTCCTCACATTTTATACTAATCAAATCAGACTCCTTACCCCCAGACACAGAGTCACACACACTTGGTGAAGGAGAAGGCCCTGGCTGGCCATTATTAGGAGAATTAATCACTGCCACACACACAATAGAAAACCTGATAAGTGATCAGAACCTCTTGTCTGAATGCACACACAGATACACTATGATGAATAATATTACTTAAGTGAAAGCGTTTAAGAAGAGTCAAGGTGAGTGAGTCTCAGCGACATGGTAGAGAAATCTTGCACTGAGTTATATCATGGTTGGCTTGTGCAGCAGTTTCCATCCATGAAAACAAACTGGCACTCAGCCTACTGTCCTAAACAATGACTATATTTCAGAAAAAAAATAGTTGAATTTATTATTATCAAAGATTAAATACATAACAATAAACTTGTTTCCTTATCTCCTTACTGTGCGCCGGACAGATACGCATTATCAGTCTGAGAGTGATTTAGCTGATGATGGGAAGAAGGAGAGAAAAGGAGGACTTTTATTGACTAAGAGCCTAATGTCAGACCATTGATTTCTCCCCACACACATTATTGTCATAATCACACTATTGGCGCTGGCAAGCTAATTATGAGTGGGTCTCCCTTTGTGTGTTACTGCATGTGTGTGTGTTAAGTCTGTGCATGTGTGTGCATTTTTCAGAGCTAATGACTGTGTTCATTTGACAGGAAGCTCAGCAGGACTCATGCACTCAACCACTGCAAGACAACAGGACACACTTGCACACATCACACACTTACTAAGCGGATGTAAGACAGCTTGCATCACCTCCTACTGTTTTTATTAATACTTCTGTCAGAAACATTAAAAGCCGCGGCTGGTTGCCGGAGCGATGAGAGTCCCTGTCAACATGTGCACTGGTTTCTAACTCACTGTAAGAATGAGAAGAGCTGTGCTGGGCCTCAGCATTAAAACATTATACTAATGAGGAAAGATGAAATTCTGATAGCAGCACTGGGCAATTGGAATCCCTTAGTCTACATCAGATAATTATCATTGTGAATATTAGTAGGGTGGGAAGCAGTTGTGCTCATTTTTAGGCTCATGTTTTCAGCCCAGCATACCAACAGACCCTCCTGTGCCACAGTACCTCTTCTCCTGGGTGCAGCTCCTGCAGGATGATGCGAATATCCGGGCAGTCTTGCGTGAGGGAGCAGGATGCAGGAGTTGAAGGGTCAGGTAGATCCTCTGTGACAGCAGGTGTCTCATTCAGTACAGGGAAGAAAGTCAGTCGGTCACATAAATGTCCTCCGTCCTCTTCGTCATCTTTAACCTCAGCGGCAACTTCACACAAGATCTTAGGCTCTGTTACAATGGAAATCAATTTTCCCACTGAGCATCATAAATAAAATAAAAAAACAACAAGCAGCAATCATCTTTACCTGTGTCACTCTCTGTTATATTTTTAGTGACTTCAGACCTGCCAGGCCTTATATCCAGTATTCCTAGCACCTGTTGTAAAAACACATGACAGTGTTACAGGTTAGGCTGTGAACTAGCTGAACATCGACTATGCTTCATGCAAAAACGCCATACTCGTCTGGATTGTCTCAAAGACTTTCTGCGGATGCGTAATCTTGTCCGATTGGGTCCTTCAGCAGCATCTTGCACCCAGCCATTGCTCAACAGCACCCCTGGGCCAGGCCCGAAAATGGCTCTCTCTCTCAGCAGCTCGGCCTCCAAATTCAGCCATGCGGAGTTCAAACGCTCCCACTCAGAAGCCCGAACCTGAGAAACGGAGCAGAATAGAGGGAAAAGATCCAACAGAGATAAACAATATTAAAGCTTCCATTTTAAAAATTGCAATAAGATATACTGTAGTGTATTCATGTTAAACTTTCTGTTAAACCTGTAAGTGGTTTGCCCTCATCTTTTCCAGCATGCTGTAGCCTCTCTGTCGATGTGACTCCATGTTGGACAAAAACTCCTGCACAGAAACAAGAGTAACCTGATGGGTGCAAATGAAAAGAGGGGCAGCACAATCACTCTTCCCCTAGCTCATATTGTACAAACACACACACACACACACACAATGTTCACATAAATTGTATATACATAATAGTATTGTTGTTTCCTCATGCAATTACAATGCATTCATACAATTACATCTGTTCTAAATTGCATTCACTGGGCAAAATAAGCTAGTGGCTACAGTCTTACAATAACCCTGTCTGGAAATGTAATCATTTGTTGGTGTGATCTAATTAACATAAACATTAATATCACTGAGCCACACCACCATAAAGGGCAAGGTAAGTGTGTGTCTATGCTTTAATACTGTGCGAGTCAGAGTTTATGTGTCGATTAAAAGAGAAAAGAAATGAAAAATGAGGAAAAAAAAAATAATGCAAAGCCATGTTGACACTGCAGGATGCTCATGTTCAGCAGACACACTGGGATCATATTCTGACTGTTAACTGCTTCATTAAGCCCATCATCACAGCAGTGCTCGCTGAGAGACTAGTGAAACAACATGTGTCCATCCTCACAGCTGACCCAGGAAAGCCGTTTAATTGACTGAATGAAAATGCGGTAAGTCTTTATATCAAGTCTTATTTACAGATACTAATTCTATTTTGTGCACTATAAACCCACAAATGGAATAATTGATTTCAAGTAGAATAAAAGGAAAACAACTAGTTCTGCATTACAAGAGATGCAAAACTTTTTTCTTTTTCTTTTTTTTAGATAATTTCAGGGGGGGGGGGGGACCCAAGCATAAAAGTTGACAAACTTTGACAAGCTCACCAGAGAATGAAAACTGTTTCTCTAAATGACTGACTGCCTATCCAAATGAGAAGTTGTACAGAAAAAGAAATAAAGGAGTAATCTGAGGAGAGATTATAGAAATATTACAGACAGAAAAGAGTAATAATGAAGTTTGCAAGCTAGAGCTGTGCTGTGACAGATAAACAGCAAGTCGGCGTCATCATCTCCTAATTTCATTCCTTCATTTGGACAAACATAAGTAATATATAGCATTAATTACCCTATTTAGCAGATAGGAACCTCATTGGCTTTTTAAATGCTGCATTAAATACATAACTCATCTCTTCCCTCTGCAATTAACATCAGAACATCACACTCATTTCCATTTTAATGACTTCCCAACAATACGCCACCTTTGATGATAAGGCAACATAATGTCAACTTCATTCTGAGCTGGCAGTGAATGTGTAATGAACTTAACGTGATCATTAGTGCTGTTAATTATCTTTCTAATATGAGGACACAGATATGATTATGGAAACTGCATTCGCTGATGAAATAAATCTCTGGAAGGATTGCACTGAAGCTTGACTGAGGACGCAGTCTGCCTATCAGTCTTTATATTCTCATTCATTACCTACAGTGGGCTTTAAAACTCTTTTTTGTTCAATAAATGTAGATTTTTTAGCCCAAGAAACTATGCTCAGTGCTCTATGCAACTATGGATCCTGTGTCTGAAAAGAGACTCCCCATAAGATCATGACTTCTCAAACAAAGGTCATAAATTGATGATCCAGAAATTAATGACTCACTTGTTTCATTATGAGAATGGATGGAGAAAAAAAAGGAGCTGATTGGCTGACCATAGCTGATGATTTGAGAATCTTTTTTTTTTTTTGAGCACTCACTGCATGCTGCAACCTATTTGGAGCGAAGTGGTGCAACAACTGCAGAGAGGAAGAAAAAAAAATACTCCTCCCTCTTCTTCCCTGCATCTCAGATGGAAAAACAATTCATCACCCTCTCTGATAGCCTGTCAAAGACTGATATGATAAAGAATAACATCAAATGAATAATGTTTTCATCAGATTGGTAGCACTATAATTGCCAACCCGATTTCTGTGGGCAAGAGACGTGCGCAAGAACACACACACTTTAAGGGTGTGAGACAGACACACAGACGCGGTAATTTCATGCCTGTGTGCCTGAGTAATATGTCCCTGCTCCCTGCTCCAGATGGCTCGACGTCTTAAGCGTTGTGGGGGAACTAATGATGTGGGCCACGTGTTTTTCGGGGGAAAAAACAACAATAAACGCGTCTTTAACCTTCAGCTCCAAACAGTTTGTTGTAGTGAGTGTTCCCATGGATTGGCCTAACAGATATCAATTACAATGCCCACTCAGGGGCAATCAGCTGTGATAATCCAAATCTATTTAAAGAAATAATCAAACACCCCCACAGGGCTGGATGGCCCACAGCACAAGGATAGTAGTGACTTTGGGATGAGTGTTTGGCACAGCACTCAAGGATGCAGAGACACCTGGGAAAGGTAACAACCGCACACTACTCAGGGGACAACAGTTGCAAGGATACAGACCTCGGTCCTGCTCTGTGCAGAAGAAGCAAACACTGAGACAATGTAAGTGCATATTTACCTCTGCAGTTACTGACTGGCTGACTGGTTTCCCCAAAGCTGAGCGAAGAGCACTGCTGATGTCAAACTTCTTGTGAGAGCTGCTGGCCACCTTCTTGTTCTGATACTCTGAAAGAAAGAAAAAGGTTTAAATGTCAGTATAATGGCACTGATGGGCATCTTCTCCCATTGCAGGAGCTAACCTGTGTGTAGAAGCCAGGCTTTGCGTGCCATCTCCTCCCAGAGCGGACTGATGTCTGTCATGCTGACAGGTTCTGTCTGTGCTTTGTGGCTCGCTGAGATCTCTATCTTATAAGTTTCTTCAAGCATGTATTGCCGCTCTGATATGACCTTTGACCAGCAGGCCTCCACTAAGGACACTAGCTGGCGCTCCTCTGAAACACACACACACACACACACACACACACACACACAGAACCGTCTAGTGACCTGGTGGACTTAAAATTGACAAAATGTCACACTAAAGAGATAAAAGTAAAGAACAATTTACAAACCTGTTGAAAAGTCTGCTCCATTGGTAAGAGACCTGAATTGTCTGGTTCTGGGAGCCAACGGGCTGGATGAGCTTCTGCGTTTATGTGCCACAAACCCAAAACCTTCAGGATAGCTGCAAACAGCGTGAGTGTGTGAATTACCACTGAATAAGGTTTCACTGTGTGTGCATGCATGTGTGTGAGTTCTGTTTTTCTTTATTACCTGCCAGAACGTATCAGTAACAAACAGTGGAGAAGGCAAGTAACAAAGTTTGCATTTCCATTGTAAGTTGCCATTATAACATCCCAGTGTTCCATTAAGGTCCGCAATGCCCTGATGACCACTTCCTTTTGTTCTTGGGAATGTCGTGGTTGAGACAAGAAATAAAGTAGGACTTTATTTGTGCATGAGTAGAGGTCAGACACAATCTTCTCTTTCTGAGTTTGACCTTTATCCAGAGCCTAGAAATATAGAGCAGTGTTTTTATCATCAGTTAAAATAAAACCAAAATGAAGTATGAGTAATTTGTGCACTGAGGGCAGATGTTATACTATCATTATTTAAGCTCCCACTGATTATAATCTCTAAATTAATAATTTATAGAATAACTTTACAAGTTTTGTTAATTTAATATGTGCAGTTTTTGGTGAAAATACTATTGCATGTAAGCGTGTGCATGTGCATTTGTCTCACCACCACAATCTGATCTGTGAGGAAGTTGAGCAAACTCTCACACTCTCCCAAATAAGTTCCAACATAAAGTTTCAGCAGCAGAGTCTGACTGAAAAGCACCACATTCTCCATCAGTGTAGCCATCTGTCCTTCAGGCCTCTGATTACTAGAGTCTGACAAATTTAAAAAGGAGTGAATTTGTGTTTGTTTTTGGCCAGAGTTTGAGCATTTGTAGAAAGAATGCATTGTAACTTTACCTTGCGAACAGAGATGAGTGTTGTTGTCTTCCTCATCGCTGAGCATGTGGATGATGTTTATGACTAGCTCCAGCAACTCAGTCTGAAAACTTTGCCTCTGTTCCAGCGATGCACCATCAGGGAAAAACTGCAACATTTAACCAGTTTAGTAGTCAGAAATTATTGAAACCAGTGAGACAACATATGGATTGACATTTTGATATGTGAAAGCTCTCTTTCTTCTTTTAATTGATTATTGTTCAAGTGCAGATGTTGATGGCAGTCTGTAACTGCAGGTTAAGCTTGTCTAGCTGAAAAATCTGTGTAGAAATCTGCAGTGCTTGCCCTCTTTGTGTTCTTGCCCTCCTAGTGGTGAATAATTTAATTGAGAATACCTTGACTCTGCTTGTATGAGTAACTGAGTATAGAGTGGCACCTTCTGGAGAAATGAGAGTTTTACAGTATTATAGTAAAGTGAAGAGGCCTTTTCAATGAAAATGCATTTTGTTTGTCATGCATACATGTCTATTTTTTATATTAGACTCTGATACACGCAAATTCACCTCCAGTAGCAGGACAAAAGGATGTGTGTTGGTGTTGGCAGACACATTGATTAGACTGTCCATCAAAAGAATTCGGATGAAGTCAAGCACCGGCTTCCTGGATGGATGATTCTTGACTGCATCCTCACCTTTACTCGTTATTCTGTGCTCACTGACACCCTGAAAGGTATGAGAAAATGAGCAAATAAGACCAGAGAGATGAGAACTGTTGAGTTTTTTGCAAAACCAGAACTACACACAAACCTTTGAAATATCCAGAGGGAACACAACACCAGCGAGCATGTGCAGGAATGTGGGCGATACCCACAGCGGGTCTCTTGGTCGGAGGCTATGAAGGAGGCAAAGAAACTGCATCACGCTTGCTGGAAGCTGCAACTCCCATGATCCATCGGTGCCTGACGTGTCCTCAGATGGAGAAATAGGCTGTTAAAAGAAAAAGAAAATGTATTAAACATGAGCCACTTCTGGTGAAAAACTAAGCTATGCTTATTGTTGTGTTGGGGTTTTTTTGCTTTCTTTTTTTGTCTACCTGAGAGACAATGACTTTGATTAATTCCATCATTATTGAAGCAGCTTCAACACAAAGGGGCTGGGCAGGAGTGTCCACTTGGTTGTCAATAAGTGACTGTAGAATATCATCCAAATGCATCTACAGCATATTATAAATAAAAGCATTAAGACATAGACAATGAAGATGGCACGTAACTACATAAAAAAATAAAGGTAAAATGACCCACTTTTCCCTTTGAAGTATGACTGGCCTTCTTCCCCTGGAGCAGAGCAGCCAGAGCTTCATACACGTGAGGTAGATGAGACTGTCTGATCAGCAGCCCCCGCAGAACGTCAAAGCCAGGACACGTGAGGCTAAGGCACTCATGAGACCAAGAATGGCCTACAAGGTTGTCTAGTAGGATGGCAAAAAAAATACTGATATTAGTTGGTTTGGGTTGAACTAGTAACTTGTGAAATTAATAAGTAACGTTCTCCACAATAAAAACTGCTGTTTAGTATTGTTGTATGAGTACTTAAATAAAATTATACTTCACTTCATCCTTTTTAATTTGAAATGTGTACTAAAGACTTTATAGCACAATTTAATTGTAGTAGAAGAGGAGAAATGTAATGCTTTTTATTCAGCATTTCCTTGTTTAAAATAAATAAATCAACTTTATGTACCTATCACAGCAAAGGGTTCCTCCATTCCTCCAGTGAGCGTTCCTGGAACTACTCCCTCTCTGAAAGTGCTCTGCTGGCTTGGACTTGACAGAAAGTGTGTGAGGAGGACAAGACCCAGTTTAAATGTGGAAGGGTGAAGGTGGGGCTGAAGAAAGAACAGGAACCAATCACTGCCCAAGGCATCAAATACAACCTTCTGTTGACTAGAGGGGGAAAACAATGACAAATTCAAGGTTAAACGTTATAGCATATGAAAACTGAGAAAGTGTGTTTATGCTCTGGTTTTGATTAGCTAAAAAGTAACAGACTCACTCTTTGTTTAAAAGGCTGTTTGACTCAACGATCTCACAAAGCACAAGCAGCATCTGGTTGCGGATCCAGATGAGGCTGGCTGGACCGGTACTTGAAGCTGCAGCACAGGGGAGATAGGTCTGGGTCACTACAAGTAACTTGTGTTAAACATGAGCCTATATGAGATGTGGTTCTGTGTTTTATACTGTACCTGACATATCTTGTGAAGGATCCTCAGATATCTCACCACTTTCAGTTACATTACTAGAAGGAGGAAGGGTGTAGACTAGGAAGAGACCAAGCCTAATCAAATAAAAAGGAATCCAGAGAAGGCATGAGCTCTTACAAACCTTACTGAACTGACATCAGTTTGTGAAAATTTTAAAAGGACATTTGTTGTTAACAGTGCATTCCCTGACTGACCTGCTTATGTCATTGGTGGTTAAGTGAGCCTTAAGGAGAGATGTGATGACATGAGAAATAACCTCAACCTTCTGAATGGTCACAGCAGGGTCAGACAACTCAAAGAGCAGCTTTGGTAACATGTCCACACTGTGGAAGACTGCTGCATTCCTGCTGTCACTGTTGAAGATATAGTCAGGAAAAAGGATACAGCATCAATCTCAATCCCAATTTGTTCCCACAGACAGAAAATCTAATAAGACAATCCATTCAAACATTCAGTCTTCTCTTCAGCCTCTGTCACCGATTCCGTTGAACATTCTCTCGACCTTCCGTCGTACAGTTCCAGGATATTGATGGCAACCAGTTACAAATGTTGACAGAACAGCCAATAAAGTCTGTCACCAACAAGAGCCTCTAGTGTGTTGCATAACTTTATCACGTGAGTTAATAATAAATTAGATTAGAGCTAATAAATATATACACTGTGTGGTTGGGTTACATGCTGATAACTGTGGGAATTACCTTGAGGACTTCAGGATTTCAGCAAAGTAGTTCAGAACTGAAAGGTGCAAATCGTCTGCAGTATTCTGCCACACCTGAAAACAGAGAGGAACAAAATTTAGCTTCCAATTAACCGTCCAAATAAACAGTCAGCTAAAATTTGGATACTTACATCCAGGTCACACAGCAAAGCCTGGAAAGCAGGTGTGTTCTGCAGGGAACTAGCTTCATAGTCCTGCTCTAATGAACTTGTGAGATACAGAACGAGCTGAAAGGTTCGGTGGCTGACCAGTTTGCTCTTCATCTTCAGCAGGAAAGCCAACAGCTAAAAGGACAGCCAATTATATATAGCCAGATAAGAACAGATCACAACTGTAAAACAGTAGATATTTATGTCTATTTAGAAATCATTTGTGCTGCACCGGCACACAAAGATCTGGCAGACCTTGTATCCATTTATGCGGGTCATTTCCTGCTGCATGGCCGAACTGGTCTCCAGAACAGAATGAAGAACTTTAACTGCTGCATACAAAGAGCTATCGTCCGGTGCCATTGCAACCAGACTGAGAACAACGGCAGGCCCACCGACATACAGAAAACCATTAGATGCAGCACTAGGGGTGAATGTACGCACACCTACAGTAGAAGGAAGAGGCCAAAATTTTAAAAGAATTATTTTTTAAAGTGTGCCTGTAAGAGGAAACTACAGCACACACAAAAAACACTTTTCAAAACAACATCTGATTCACCAAAATGTCCAACCAAGGCTGCTCCTATGGTGCGTGCTGTACCGCTCAGGTGTTGGCTGATGTTTCGAGCAAGGAACACAGGAGTGGACTGATCGCGAGATGTTATTCCCATCTGTAATTAGACACAAGGATTACCACAATCTATTAAAACCACAACCAACACTTAGCTTCAACAAAGGCTCGCCTCATCCTTACCTCTTTAGCAATCAGTCTGCAATCCACCTCATTGTAATCCTCTCTGATCTGCGCAACAGTTGTTAATGTAGAAACTGCTGGGTTAATGCCAAATGAGATCCGCTCCTCAGGAACAAGTCTGAGAGGGAGAGACTCATGATCTGGACCATGGCCAGAACACAAACAGACAGGTGAGACACAGGCAGGCGAAGCAGATCAAGTCCAGCGAGTAAAGCTAAACAATACACACTTGATCCATGTAATGTGTCACAATAAACTTCAACTGATGTACTACTTTAAATTACAATGAGCACCAGTGTAACATGATCAAAACTATGTTTGATCTAAAGATAACTTTTATCCAATTGTTGGATCACATGAAAAGCAAAACTCGCAACAAAATACAGAATCAGACTACAGTCTAAGTCTTTTCAGGATGACTCATCAAAACAAAACAAAGATCAGACGTGTGAAAATGTTGCAAAGTTGTTGTGACTCACCTGTGTTTTGCAGGGCTAGGAAGTTGCCAAGGTATGTGGTTCCTTGTGTGTATATAACACCCACAGCCTCAGGGCTCAAAGTTTCTTCAAAAAGGTAAGAAGGACCCACTCGCCACACTAGAGCAGCATACTCCTTCCAGAAAGCTGGTGTCCCTATCAGTCCATACACATCAATCACAGCTGAGGGGTCCATGGAGACATATTGACCAGGGAATGGCTGAATATACTTCATCTGACAGGAAATGAATATATACATGGATACATGAATGCTACGATAAGAGCTAGAATCTGTGCAGCTCCTAAGTCTGTTTCCTCTCGCCATACCTTTCCTGTCCCCACTGCTTTGCCATTGAAGTAGACTGAGGTCAGACAGCTCTTCTTCACATCTTTGGCTATGACCACAGCCAGATGGTGCCACTGACCGGGGACCAGGATGCTGGCACAACGGAACCTCAGTGATGTAGGCAAAGAAGTGGGACTGCTAACTTCAACTTCTGGCTCCATCATATCTATTGGAGACATAGGGAAGGCCAGTTTCTGTAGTATAAATGCATGATGCAACTATTGTGCCAACTCACTGCAAAACACTGAGATAACTAACAAGTATAAAAGCTTAAAAATACAAAAAGAAATCTGCTAAGGAATAGAAAAGAACAGTGTACAAACTTATTTCACTCTCACCTAGATATGTTAATGCTTCCTCCTCAGTAGAGATGACCAGACAGCCGTCATAGGCTGAGAAGGAGATGGACAAACAGATGTAGTGTTGTTCAGTCCGCGACATGTGGCGAACCACAGACAGTAGGCGGATAGGGTGGGAATCGCAGGCTGAACTGAACCTGTTGATCTGGAACCAGCAGGTAAATGAGAGACCAGCTGTGGGCGGAAAACCTCTGCAGTCTAAAATATGAGAGGGAACTGATTAAACCTTTACTCGGTTTTATTCACAAATCTGTAAAAATAAAATGTAAGGACTTACCACCTCCAATTCCACCTGTTGAGACTGAATCAGCAGTCACACCTTTCACTGTGGCCAGAGAGGGTAGGAACAAACAGCTGCAAAGCACAATGTTAGACAAGTATTTAGTAAACGGCTGCTTTTTTAAATTTACTCCTCAGTGAAGTAAGAACTCACCCATATCCACTCTCACTCATGTCCAACTCTACAAAGGCAGGTGAGCAAGAGATCCTGTGTGGTTTAAAGGTCCGTGGTGAAGTCATGGACACGAGACTGAGGATCTGATGGACAGGGATTGCTGAGCCAATGGAGTTTGTAGACTGCAACAAACTGAAGCTGCGCTTCAGTGTCTTAACCTCTGTATTCTGACCTGGTTTAGGCAAGGCAAGCAAAATCTAATGTACAAATTGCATCATGAATAATAATAAAAAAAATAAAAAAAACCTGAAGGAGGATTAAATCAAATATGTATTGAATTAAAAAACAGACAAGAAAACAGAAAGTCAAATGATAACAAAACATGTACCATTTGAAACAGGTTCGTTGTTTGGTGGGTTACATTCTGGCTGCATTTGCATTGCCGTTTTGTTTCCCAAGCACATGAGAGGGTCCCCTAAACACAGGAATTTTCTGAGGATGAAAAGGTTAAATAGAAAATATTGTAAGTTCAATGCAATTAAGAAATGCATGAATATAGACCTCAGTTTATGAGCATATCTGACCTGAAGTCTGAAAGAGTGATGGACTGGGACGAGAGCTTCTCCAAGATGCGTGTAACAGGTAGATGTAATGGGTGGTGTGAAGAAAGCAAGATGCTCTGACAGTGGGCCAGGAGGGTGGAGACCAGCCCACCCTCACACATAATCTGGCGGTTTCGCTCAGATTTGACCATGGCCTGGATGTGGTGTGCCAGTGAGAATTGGACTTCCATTGAG
>VUQJ01002224.1:0-12324 GCA_015108635.1 Andinoacara biseriatus | reverse complement strand
TTTCCTTATATAAAAAAAAAAAAAAAAAAAAAAAAAGGTTTTATATTTTGATTAATACTGGATTTGTATTTGGCGCTATTTGTAGCCAGTAGTGGTGAAATGGATATATATGGTGGATTTTAAATGACCAAGAACAGGCCTATAAAAATGAGAAGCCTTACCTGATTAAAATTTGGCCTACCTCCCATTCAAAGTCATCCTCTTGGAAATGTCCACACAGGTTCCATTATTTTTTCCATTTTATTTTTAAATCATTTACTGAAAGTCCCATTGTGACCACTTGGACAGGTGTTGTAGTTTCTGTATCATGAATATACTAGAGTTTCCTTGGTTCTGGGCGACTCTTGTGCTGAGACACATTACAATGCACCAACTACGCATGTGCCCTTCAGGCAGACTTTAAAGATGTATAATTAGAATGAAGGTTTGTCTGTATCTGCAACAAGGTATAATCCCTGTCTTACACTGGGCTCTATAATTTCTCCATGGACCTCAAACTCTGTCATTTGGACGGACATCTCTTGTGGCATCTAGCTTCATCTGAGAGGGAACATTCAGTGAGAAGTATCTGAATTGTGGTGCATGCCACCATGCCATCTGGTGCAGTCCATCATTCGTTAGCTGACAATAAAACACGAACACAGGCTTACCTAATTTGCCTCTCTGCAACTTCACTGACTTCCCAAACAAATTAAAAAATGTTTTTAATCAAGTTAAGAATTCCTCTTTTGACTCCAGCACGTATCTCAAAGGCACAGGTGGAAGGGGACCGAACAGGACTTCCACTGAGTGATTTAAAATTAACTGAAAATGGCCAACAGGTTCAAGAGTAGATGATCTTCAACAGGAGAAAATGTAAAATTGGGCAAGGTTTTTGATGGCTCGTTCCCTGAACTTTATGACCATACCTCAAATTTCATATGCAAAGGCTTTATAGTCCGATGCAACTGTATTAGGATAGACACACCTGCTGCTTACACTCACATCTTCCAGCAGTTGATGGGCAGTACCCTAAGATGCTATAGATAGTTACCAGTTGGACACAGTGCTGATAAAAGTCACTGGCTGTGGCAATGGCGGTGCTGCTGAGACAAGGGGCGTCCATATTTGCTTGCTGTTAGGCAGTTTTGCCTTAGTGGGTGCCAAGTTTGTTTTTTAAAGCCTGAAACTTAGAGTGCACAACAGAAATCTATTACTTAAAGAAAAAGTGTTTTGATTTTTTTTTTTTCATTTCACAGCACAGGCACAGGCATTTTAAAGCAGAATTAATAGTTAAGAAAAAGCCTTTCACATAAATTTTACAGAACTATAATTGTTTAAACTAATTATTTGAAACTTTTTTAATCTGTAGTCTAGATTTTGAAGCAGACAAAAGGGATCTGGCTGAGTTCAAAGTCTCTAGTTCTCCATTGTAACACAGGGATAAGCAACCGTGTGACAGGGAATGGCCCAGAGTGTGCAGGTTTTCATTTCACCCAAACACTGCACAGGGCGATTTCACTGATTAGCATGCCTTCTAGCTGACAGAAGGAACTAATTAGCGTAATCACCTGCTGTACTGTGGCACATGGTTTCCTGTCGCTGCTTTAAAACAAAGTAACTTTGTCTCTCCCCGAAACAATGCTAGCTAAGTTGATTACAGCTTCTAATGACCTTGATAGTGTGATGAGTGGGCCCGTGTGTATTCATGGCTTTCAGCATACTGCTGGAATCTTAACACTGCACTTGACTTCCAGAAATGTGATCCCACCTTCACATATTCTCATTAGGAACCCTTTGCTGATCATTAGTGCTTTAAGTGCCTTTAATTGATAGTCATCTCTCACAGATGACTTTCCCATTATATGCTGACTAGCCCCTGCACTTCTTAGCCTCACAATTCCCCCATCTCCCACCTTTTGCCCCTACCTAGATTGCACAGTGATGCATTGAAATGTCACTTATCATTTTTTAAAAATCGAAGCCTCTCCTGGACTATACCGTGTGATAGTGCTGCAGGACCTAGCAGGTCATTTTTTACTATTCAAGATTCATTTTCCCATGATGCAGCATACAATGAGCTTGTGATGGTGTGTATTGTTTTGAAGGTGATTCAAGTTTTGGATATATTTTGGGTTTCAATCCCATCAAGAGGGCTCTGTAAAGTGGGCAACAGATGGCACTAGCTGAATGGCCACAGCCCTCATTTCCCCCCTCTTTATTAAACTCTTCCTGACCACAGCCATCCATCTTTCTCTCCAATCATCAACTGTGGTTTCTTTTCAGCTTCCTATTAATCTCTGCCTTGATGTAATCTAACTCAGTGACATTAAGTCCCTTGGGCTGCTTTACAAATTATTAACTGTCTTATAATGCAATTATTAACTGAACGAGGACATGTATCTTGCAACCCTGCGATCAGGAGAACCACATTAATGTAGGTGAAACTCTCTGTTAGCAACCACAAATGCAAATTATTTACTATAATTCATGCAGCAGTAATCATTAAAAGCCTCTTGTGTTCTGTAGACTCACATCATGCTCCAACACTAACGGTACCATTTTAAATAAGCACACCTTTTTACATGGCTTCCAGGATCTCAGAATAGATCAACTCAAAAAAAGTAATTTGTCAGTAAAACTGAAATTTCGCTCCTGTCTGTTTTTTTCATGACCTAACAATATGGCCAAGGACTCAAGCTGATGCTCTGTGTATTTTAAATGAGAGACAAAGTAATACATTTTCTCCTAATACATACTGGAGATTGTATTAACATTTGCCATTGCCCACATTTGAGCACAGGGAAGTAAGTTGCTACTATGGAATCAGCACTTAAACCGAGGATTGTCTATAAATATCAGTGTCTGATGAGTTCAGACGATTGTCTGTCTTAGATACGTCTGTTCTTAGATGTGAATCCACACTAGTGTTTAATCTGTTCACAAATGAATGAACAGACATCTAGAGTCAGCTTTTCTCTTTCTAGAGCAGCAGGAATTTGGCAGCAAGTGTCTGACCTCCAGGCATGCTAACAGGCTAACGATACGCTAATGTGTCCCATTACGCCCGATTTGCCAGGAGGGGATTCTTTTTGTTGAGCATCATGCTGCTGGTGGATTTCAGATGGGCACTGTATAATGATGCGCGCCTTTCTTGCTGGCTCATAAAAGACACAACGAGTAGTCCTGCTGAGAGTCATTAGGAGGACCATTTACACTGTGCCTTTTTTATTCATACACTTTTTGCGGTCTTTGAAGAGAGCCACAAGGCTACGGCGACATCATGGAAATGAAACGTGAGCCACCACTCGGACTGAAAGCAGTTTTTTTTGTGAAAGACTACTAAACAGCTGTTCAGCTCTTTCAATTATTACCAAAACCAACCTTTGGGATAAGGGATAAGGATAAGGATAAGGATGCTTTAAAGGTAACTAAATAAACAAAATAAAAGTACTTACAAACAGCAAAAAATCTAATTGCATATGCTTTTGTAGAGCATGAAACACAAATTAGCATGGTGTGACGCAAGCAAGCAGAGGAAATTACATACCATTTTCTGCCTTCTCTCTGGCCTTCCTATTACCATTCTATCGACAAATTGAATCTAAGGCTTATGTGAATTGCACCACTGTATAACCTCTTATTTATTCATTGCTTTTCTCTCTTCTACATGCTATTAAATTTATATATATACACACAAAATGTTATTTAGTTTTTCTCTTCTGTACAGCAGCCTCCACAATCTGAACACATGATATTCCATGGTTGCCATGCCTCATAATAGAAAGGTAATATGAAAATCTGCCACCAAAATTCCAACAATAGATTCACTGCTCGCTTGTTGAGCTGTAGCTCTGTAATACATGATTATATGAATTATTCCAGGTTCATATCATCAGTTATAGAGCATGATTTTACCACATTAAACATATGTATTTATAGAAATATACTATTTTTTTCAAAATTGATTGAGAAATTGTAAAGAAAAAAAGTATTCAAAAAATGTGTCGTCACAAGAATGTGCCGTGCAGTTACAACAGGAGTTTAGTTTTACTATAAACTCCTTAAACTATTTTTAATTACTGTGCTGCATTGGAGTCCTCTTGTTATAGCCAATTAACAGAAAAATCTGTCCACAAGGACCCAGTGGCCCAGCAGTAGCTGACTCTCAGGAAGCTATTCCCATTCATTGCACCCTCGTCGTTCATTTATCTGCTTCTCCAGGTGCTCATGCTCAGTCTATAAGAGGAGTGGCAACCATTGCTAACCAGCTGATTCTCATTCTAGCCTCTCCTCCTCTATAACCCAACTTTAGAAAATGGTCTATGGTGACATCTAAACCGTATTTTGGGGATTTAGCCAAATGTAAAGGCTTTTGCCTCTGGTGTGTCCTCCTGTGTGACCAGAAGGCACATGCCTGTGGGGACCTTTTGATTGGACTCAGGCTGTGTTCGGTAATGCCGGTGCAAATTTACATACCTAATTTGAGTTTGAGAATTTGTGTAGTTGATCATGTGGTTGTGTTGTTGTTAAAAGGCTATTTACATGTAATGTCTAATAGCACCCACTATTCTGAAGAGTTCAGGATTCTAGCAGCTGAGTTTGAGTGGAATGATGAATCTTTGTCTGGTGTGTATTTTTTACATGCATTATGATATAAAGATCTGTCTCTAGACTCATTTGGTTTTTGTTTTTGTTTTTTTGTTTTTTTTTATCAAACTAGACAACCGCCTGCAGGAGAGGCAGAGGAGGGCCTAAATGCATGGTTCATGTGCACTCTGTCAGACTCCGGAATTACATCAATGAGAGTGGGCAGGCAAAGACAGGCTGAGAAAGAAATCAGTAGCTGGGTGTCCAAGATCCTCTATCTGGAAACAGCTGCAGGACTTCCTAAGCTTTGCCAGTTTTACTCTTGAGTGACCACAGCCAGATTGCTGTCCCCCTGTCACCACAGTCACTTCTTCAGCCATACTTTTCTCTTGGACCTCTGAGGATGAGCCGACCTTTAGTTGCCTCAAGGAATGCTTCGTCTCAGCTTCCAATTTAGTACAGCCTGACCCTTTCGATCAGTTCATTGTAGCGGTCAACACCTCTGACATCCTCTCTCAATGCTCAGAACCAAACAGGGTTATTCCTGTGCAATTTTCACTTGCCTTTTTTTTTTTTGCTGAGCATAACAGTGGACAACAGCAGAGAAGCTCTGGGTCAAGTTTGCTTCAGGAATTGAGACACTGATTGGAGAAAGCAGAGCATCTGCTTTCTTTGTGGACTGATCATACCTTTTTTTTTACATTCAGATAGGCAAACATTTTATTTTTATTTATTTATTTATTTTTGCCTCAGAGGAGTCGCCTAGCCCTCTTTCTTTGTTCTGGGGAATTGGGTCAGTGGTTACAGAGTCTAAGTTGTTTTGCCACCCAGGGTCTCTCTCCATTCTCGACTGGTACCTCTGGTGACCCTCCATGCAGACAGGATGCAGAGAACATTTTGCATGCCTGAAGTAGCTTTGCTGCTGGGTGGTGATGCTGTCTGCTGGGTTTGCATTGCTCTCATCGAATCTTCCAGCCCTGGGCAGAAGTTTTGATTGACTTCTGAAGATATTCATTTGAAAAAGAGTTGCTCACCTGGTTACACTGGACCATTTGAATGATTAATTCATCATTAATCATTCAACTGTCAAATATCAGCTCTGCTTGACCATATGTATTCACCAGTCTTTCAAGGACCCCGAGTTAAATCATTTGTCTTCCAGTGGATTATGCCATCCTGTAAGTCCTTCCATAGTCTACACTATGCTTAGCCTCCATATACAGTTAGAAGCATACTGAATATGTGCTGCCAGGGCCGTGGCCTCCAATATATGATCACCTGGGAGGTGTGTGGTCCAGAGGAGCCCTTTGTTTGCCCTCTTGTTCATCTGCGTTTGTTGCGTTTCCTTAAGCATGTGTGTCCTTGACCGTGGCTACTCCCTTCTGCGTCTGTGGTACCTGCTCAAATTCCTATCCACCTTTCAGAGATTATTCCATCACCCGCCATGGAAGCTGCTCAGACCAATTCTTGAGCTTATTTTGCTCATTGTGTTAATGGGCCTCTCACCATATGATTCCCTGTGCCACAGATTCTTACTCTTGTGCCAGCTTGCTCCGCTCTTAAGTCATCTGCACGACAGCCAACCCCATCTTTAGCTACATTCTCACCCACTTTAATAAAGAGAAAAGAGCAAAAATGACATGCTGTGGAACATTCAGCTAGTGCCCACAAAAACAGAGAAAAGCAAAAAGACAGCAGAGAGTCATTTCACTGGCGGGTTCTATATCAGTTGGCTTACTGTAGCATATCACAGCCATTCATTGTATTCTACAATACTACCTTGGGATAATGCTTGGAGCTGATTTATTTATTTATTCATTCATACACAAGCCTTCTGTTTTAAATTAAATGGGAAACTACAGTGTGGCCGATGAAATAATTTGTTATGGTTTGGAGAGGCTGCTCTCTCATGTGAAGAAGATCTATTACATACAACAAGTGCAATAAACATTATTAAAAAGAATAGATTTTTTTAAAAGAAAAAATGTGCAATTACTTTGTTACACATTTGATTGAGCGTGGTTCAATTGTTTGCGCAGGCTTTCTAAATTTATGATTGACTAATGAATATTCAAGATAAAATGAGAGTTATACCATCAGGCCATGCATTAAAAACTATGTATGTACTGTAAAAGATGTTTTGAGGACACAGTGGGAATTAATATTAAGGTTAAAAATGGTCTGACTTCAAACTGCAAAAATGCTAGTAATCAAAATTTAATACCTTATTTGAAGATTCCTTTTGATTCTGGTGAACCAGAGTTTGGGAAAGTAGCAATGTGCATTCCCTCACTGATAGGTAATTATTCCATTGCAGAGATACAGCTAGACTCTGTCCGCTGTTTATGCTGTGCTTTTCCTCTCACATTAGACTGTCTGCTGTGCCTGACAAGAAAATTATGTAAAAGGAATGGCTGGGCAGCGCCGTGTCTGTTTATGCACCCGTACGTGTAGGGACGTGAATGTCCGTGGTGTGGGCGTTAAATGATTCCGTGATATTTGCCACTACAAAACCAATCAAATTCTTATAATGGATGGCTTGTCTCATATTCATTGTTGCCTGATGGGATAGAATATAGCTGGGAAAACAAATGTCTTATCTAAGTGTGTGTGCACGTGTGAGTGGGTAGCTATGTGCACAGTATAGGGAAGACTGGAACAAATAGAGGGACAATTAATGGCTACACGACACTGAGTAAAGCGTAATTTTCTGACTTTCCCTTCACATTAACATAATGATCAATGCTGATCGTCAACTCGGTAACAAATTTACAGACGCGCGTTTTCAATTCAACACTGACATCCTTGAGGTGACATGAGGGAATGTAAGGCATACCCTTTTTTAATTAGCAACAAAGCAAAGAGGGGAGCTATATCACTTTTACTCGAACAAACTTTGCACTGATTACATTTGCAGATACACTGACAGAAATTTAATTGAAGGTGGAGACATGCAGTCAGTTATAATGAGTGCAATTACACTAATAAAACATATGTCCAACCAATAATGTTTACACTCCATTAGATATGAGTAGAATGACAAAGTGAACAGGGTCTAAACTGGAAGAGGTTTAAGGGCTCGCCTTAAAAGATTTTTGAACAACAATTTAGTAACCAGAAGCCACAACACTGTCTTTCTGCTTCTGGACCAAATTCAGTATAGAAAACAACTGGCTCCCATATTTTCCTGACCTAAAGCAGTAGTATCCCAAGCCTGTGGAGAAGTTAATCACAATGCCAGCAGGAAACCTTATTGATTTCACCGTTACTCCAGAGAGTTTGTGAAATTAAAATGTGTTTGGCAAAACACTAGGTAGGGCAATACTATACGTATGTGCATCAGCATCGATCTTTTGCATTTGATGGGCCAAGGCCATAATGCAAGCCATTACCATCAGGCAGTGTTTGCTGTTAAACATCCATAAGGCCCAAAGATGAGGAGAGCCAGATTTTCAATCATAAGGTCCCTGATCATACTATAACTGAAACTGAATGAAATTAAACAGATAAAATGGACTATTTGCATTGGGATGGCAAATATTGTTTTAAAACACAAAATACAGGACATTTTTAGAGCAACGAATTGACCTGCGGTGTTTGTAGATCATTAGCGTTGAAACAAGGTTTTATTTCATTGTGATGATCTTTTCTTAGAGGTCTTCTCCTTGTGCACATTTGGATCACTTCCCGTGCTATTATTTTTTTCTTTTGAACACTCATGGAGTTGTGGTCCATAAATTTATCCCCCCAGGGTCACACTGTCAGCCCAGAGTTCTAGTGTAATGTCCTGATTATCTGAGAGTAAAGATTTGGCAGAAATAACCTGAACTATAGTGCAATTCATCATTCAGTCGCTCACAGTGAATTAAAAAGGCAGGGGGGTTTTTGGCCACACCAACACAATCATTATTCACCACCCGCCCTGTTTTTTTTTTATAGGTAGACACAAGAAACTCTTTGATCACACTTTTTTTTAAATATCATATCAGCATATATATTGTCCAAAATGCTCCAATATGATTTTTATAAACATAAAACAATGCAGAAAAAAATCCCTCTGTTAAGTTGAAATGGTGAGCAGCAGAGCAGCAGGTGGTGTGAAGTCGAGCCATGTGAAGCAAAGCAAATCTAATCTTATGCAGTTATAAATTAACTGGTATGTCTGTAATCAACCAGTTTTGATCAACAGTAATACACCAATACAACACCTAATGTGCTGTCAAGCAGCAGGGAAAATGAATAACACTAAGTTTGTTTACAAGAAAATAAAGGCTATCTCTGAAGTTGAAATACAACTATCTCAAACACTGGTCCTTTTAAAGGTAATGAGTTGAAAACAGTCTATCAACTCAATACCATCAAAAGGGTACCCACACCTAACTCAGTCTGCATCTTTAATGTCAATACTGACATTTCTCATGTGGCGCCATGCACACATTGCTTGAGAGTTCTCCGCTGTATTAGATGTGATACAACCACTGGCTGCTAGGGGAAAAAAGTATATTTCCTAACTGGCAGTCGTTCACGGATGTTCACTGGCTGTCACCGGGTGAAATTGGTTACAAAGAAGATCCTGCACCAGAAACCTCTTAGTGATTGCTTTGGTTGCTATCAGATTTCCATGGTTGCCAAGAGTTCTTTATGTTTGCCTTAAGATACCAACTACTCGCCGAGCGGTAGTAAAACTGGAGAAATCGTGCCGCAAACTGGAAATGGAGGTTCACCTTGAAAGCAAAAGTTGTGCATCAGAGCTGTTTGTAGGTAAGTCACTTCCATTAAAAATATGAATGGAGAAATATGCCAGCAAAGAAAGCAATTTGGTCATTAATAATAAAAAGCAATCACAAGGAAGTTTCTGCCAACCGGCTGGGGAATACACCAGCCTGTATATCTGTGTGACAATTATTATTCTCCCAGCAACTGCCATCAACCTCCAGCAACCACTTCCATCCAGTCAGAGAATATTTTTCCCCTCAGTACAGGTGGTTGCCAAATGGTCGCAGACCAGTGTCTAGTCCTGTGTGACTGGGGCCTTATTCAGTTGAGCCTACATGATCATAATGATTGTCATACGTCCAAACTGGCAGACAGGTTTAAAGTCACATGGCAAGTGGTCACGTGTCTGCAAAACCTTGATACATAAGTAAACAGTACTGTTGCTAGTATTATTAGCAGGGCCTATATTTTCTACCATATCTAGATGCTCCACTTAAAGCATCTGAGTGCACAGCACTGAAAGGCTGTCAGGATACAGATTTTTTTGAGAGGGGAATACAGAAAATGTCTTCCCGTGCATACTCCCCAGCTACAGCTTGTCAACAAAATTACATGCCATACTTTGAACTGAGGTGAGTGTATCTGTCTCCAGCTGTGACGCATAACCGGGAAACTGTGCAGCTTTGAGAGACATTACATATTGTTAAGGCCATGCATGAGGAATAGACTGAGAATGGACTCGGGAGTGATATTTTACCCTTTACCAGTGGAAGTTCAAATCATTTTTGCCATGCTGAAAAGACTAGATATTTATACATATAAAGCAACCCTGATTACACACCAGACTCTTGAAAAACATTCAGCATCCAACATGGCAGAGATTTCAAGAGGAAAAACAAACTCACTGTTTTCAAATCTGCTCTGATCAGAACTGCAAAATAGTCTGATGCAGTTAAATATAGGTTAACGCAAATGCAATATCTCTTGCTACAGCTTGCTGTAGCTTTATTCACCTGCTGCTTTTTTTCAGTGCATATGAAAGACGGAGTGATGTAAGCAGTAAAAGCCACCTTGACCTCATTTATTAAGCTGCATGCAAGAGACGTTAATGTAGTATTTGAGAAAACATTCAACTTCCACCATGACACCAAGACAACGAGAACTCAAAGATAAAAACACTAATATCAAGTAATTTCAATTAAATCAGCCTCAACTGGTGATGTAGCCCAAGTCTTTTGTATAGAGCTACAAGACATTAAACAGTAAATTTAAATATTGTAATTATATTTCATTTCCGATGTGCATTTTAAAATGCTTTTTAAAATGAAAAATAGTCTCAGGATTTTTTTATGGCCAAACATCCTTTCTTGAACTTTAATCCTATGCATTTGGCTACAACACAGCAAACACTGTAGATGAAGCCCATCTGTGCCATCAACTGAAGGACTATCATTATTGCTTGCTTCCTTCCTGAGGACTGAGGTTATTTCCTCCTTCATCACCACTCTTGGTTATGTTGGTGGAATGGCAGTGTGCAGCGTGGCATTAAGAGGTGAAGGCACGTGGCAAAACTGTCTTTCTTCAAAGTCATGTCGTCCAGGGAGGCAGAGGACTGCAGCGTCGCACCCGCTCTGGGTAGCACAAGTGGGAGAGCAGGAAAACTGGTGCACAGAGAGATGATGGGCCCACCCGCACTGTCCCTCTGGCTATTGATAGAGATGCATAGGGGCCCCGGCAGAAAGGGCTGTGAGAATGCCAGGCAGAGCAGCGAGGCAGCTGTTACATTTCTCTTGGTCTCGGGTGGCGTGCACCCCGAGCATGAGTGGAAAATAACTGAGTCCGATTTAGGAGGAGGCTCCATCACTGCTAGTTTTAGATGAATAGACTGTCTCAACCCTCCAATCCACTGCTTTTCTTTCAGCAAGCACATCTTCCTTATTCAGTGTTCTTCTTGCTCATTTTACTGTGCGCACTTAGAGACTGCATGTCACTCACCAACAGTCGAGTCCACATATCCATAAACCATTAATTATGTTATCACGAAGACTTCACTTGTAGATTAGACAGGGAAAATGAGAACTAAATTTTTTCTTTGGTCTAAGCATATTCAAGCAAATTTTACCTTATTTGACTTCAACAAGTGAATTTGCAACATTGAGCAATCGTAAATAATTTCCAGATTGCTGACCTTCAAGAGGAAAGAGATTGGACAAAGAATCTAATATAGCAATGGTGCACCTTCACATTTGATAAAATCCTTGTTCTGTTTTTCTTTGCACATTCATTTTTCCAAACAGTACTAACTAATATATGACCTGCAAGTAGATAGTGTTTCTCCAAGCTTCCATCACTATTGACTTTGTAAGGATGACCTGCTCTTATCTAAAGGTAATGAAAATAAATAAGCTGCTCTCATACCAACACTAAGTCAGTCAGCCCTTATCATCACAATATAATGCAAGGTGTAAATTCCTAGCATAATTTTCCCGTGTAATGGGTTAACCCTTTAGTTTAATTTTCTGAAGAGGTAAAACAACAACCGACAAAATATTGCCTTAGTAGTGAAGTAGAATGGCACTTCATAAAAGCAACAACCAGAAGACAGTAAAGAGAGTCTGGTCTTTTTTCTCACTTACTTCATATTTGGACTTTTCCTTTTGGCAATATTTGGAAGAGTTTAGCCATGAAAACAACATTGTTAGATTTTGGCACTAAAACTAACTGCTGTTAGAAGTTTGAAAAGCAACTATTTGCAACACGGTTCCCATTGGTTACCACAGTTTCAACTTTGGTTGAAATAATAAGGCTGTATAACCTTCTGGCCTGGGATGTAATGCAAATAACATTGTAATTAAAGAAAAGCATAGATATTCCATTTGGTTCCTTTTACAGTGGTGCCTTGACATATGAGTTTAATTCATTCTGTGACCTAGCTCGTGACTTAATTTGATCATATGTCAAATAAAATTTTCCCATAGAAATGAATTTAAACTTCATTAACCCCCCCCCCCCCTTTTTAAAAAAAAAAAAAAAACTTTT
>VUQJ01002222.1:0-18240 GCA_015108635.1 Andinoacara biseriatus | reverse complement strand
TCTCCGCTTTACCCCCCTGCAACCTTGACTCCCCGTTGACAAAACTGGACCTCATGCTGATGTGATTTGAGTCATACGTTATTATGGTTTTCCCAGTATTTGCTTATTAATTCTTGATTTTTTTTTTCTCAAGAGTCCAAAAAGCTCTTGATGGTTTCTGGCAGCATGCTGCGATGCTTTGATTGTTGTTCTTCATCATTTTTAAAACCCGTTCCAGGACACCAGAAAACATCAAGCTGGCTCGACTGGCTGCAGAGCTACACGTGTACGCCGACCTTTCATCTGAAGGCGAGCAGCTTGTTGTAGCACCTAATTGTCAAATTTGACATTTTGGGGTGATTTTGCTCTTAAAGGAGAAAGGACACATTCCTCGTGCTCTGTAGTCATCAGATTTGGGGAGTATTTTGAGCGTAAAACCAAAAATGAGCACTTAATAAAGTGGCAGCAGGTGAAGCCTCCCCATCCATCACGGTCGAACGCGGCAGCCCAGACTCATTACTGTGTGAGATTGTCTCAGTGGACAGACGGCACTGTTGTTCTTTTTAATGGCTGTGGAGGAAATTGAACTCTGCAATTATGCAAATGAAGAAGATGAAAGTCTGAAAGTAAGTTTAGAATCACGTGGAGGGAAACGTGCTGCCTTCGGGATGACTGAGGAGATTAAAGGATAAAATCTTTAAACCACATATTTAATGTTTGCAGGAAACACCCAGCTCATCGGCGGCTCACGGAGCTGCAGCTGGAAGCACCTGTTGGGACGTTTGTTGGGTTGTAAATGTCAGTGAGTGGTTTGTAAGAAGCTAATTACTGCTTGGCTGCACAGATGTAATAACACCATTCCCTAATCTGGCTTAAGTTTAAAAACAAACTGTTTATGATTTCAGAGCACAGGAAGAACCTGCTGCACTGCAGAGCTGGTCATAAAATAATAATAAAGAAAATTTATGGAAGAGCTTTTGGGTGAACTGCGTGCTCCTCGTTAGCGGATGATGCTGTACAGAAAGTTTGATTTCTGAAGCTTTCACTAATTTCTCATCTCAAATTTGGAAAACCTACAAATGATGTTTGCTTGTTAATTCTTTGTATGCTGCGTATAAATGCAAAGCTTTGCTGTGAATGCAGGTGAGACTGATGCGGTTTAAAACGCTGCACTGTGCACGTGGTTCGCCGTGCAGCTGCTAGAGAAATAAATAAAGCACTGTTTTAATTTATGGAAATGCACCTCAGCTCTGTGAAACACCCACATCATGAGCAGCTCCTTTATGTGATTACTGAGATATTAAATTTCAGCCAAATCCCAGAAAGGCTTTCCTTTTTTTTTTCAGAATGGGGGAGTAATCAGCGATAAAAAGCAGGAAGTGGGTTGGTGGGATTAAAGCACTCACAGAGGGGACGGGAGGGGGAATAATGGCAGATAGTTTTCAGTGACAAAGGGAAAACCCTGGAATCTTTTCACTGCCTCCTCAAAGCGCTCTGTGTTCCACTGCAGGTTACTGCACAGGAACCTTTTGTACAAACATATGGTGATAATTATTGTGCTCTTTAGGCTCAAACCACACGCCCTGCCCTCCTTTGATAGAATGTCCCTGGGCTTTCAGGGCCAGGCTGGCAGCTCTGTGGATCCATGATTCAACTTGTTGCAGGAGTCATCACACAGGAAATGGATGACTACCTTCACACTGAGCGAAGGCCTCTGCGTGCCTAATGTTCAGCTCCTCGTAGCACGGATGAGTAAGAAAATTAGGCCAAGAGGTGACTCAAGAGTTTCAACTGAAATCACTGAGACTTTAACCTGCACTATGAAGTTTCCTCTTTGAAGCTGATTGTCCAACACTGAGGACAACATTTTGTCACATTTCCTGAAGAGGTTCAGTTTGTATGTTTTATGTTCTGTTGCTGTGACACGATAAAACAAACTTAAGATGAAATGATTACACTAAAAATAAAAACTCCGACCCAGTCTTTGATTTATGTACCAACATGCATACCTGTGATAACCCTTTGCAGAGGCACCACAGATAAGATGCAGATCAGTGCTAAAAATGTCCTGTGAAAGAAGCTGCAGAGAGAGGAGCAGCTGTGGGAGCGCAGAGAGGCGACCCCGGCCCGAGCGCGCTGACAGATGGAGCAGGGTGACGGCGGGAAAGAGGAAGCTGCAGAAGCAGTTATGTCTCGCTGGGAGCCATCGGGGGGGCAGTTGAAACGTGAGCCAGCTGAACATGTAGCTGCAGGTTTATACCTGGAAACACGTAGGGAGGGAGCAGTGTGTGTGTGTGTGTGTGTGTGTGTGTGTGTGTGTAGTGGTCAGAGCTTTCTGTCCTGTTTGGATAAAAACAGCTTCAGGATCATTAGTTACATTTGTTAAATCCTCCTCGGCTGAGAGACTGACTGAAGACACATTGATGAGTTTAAATCGTTCACTTGTGGCCCACAGTTGTTGTTTAGGTTGCAGTGCAGTCTGGGTAATCCTGAGGAGGGAAACATGAACATTACTGTACGTCAGCGTGAGGACGATCACAGAGGCGAGAGCGTCCGAGCGCTGACTCTACACTTACCGACAGTTTGATTATAAAGAGCTTCCACCACTTCCTGTCATCAGCTTGATCATCAGTTTATAATAAATGTGGTCTTTAATGAGTCCTGCATCCGGCTGCATCTGTGTCTCTTTTTTAAGGACAAAAAGCATCAAATTTATCATCAGAGAACTTCTGGTCATCCTTCCTTCCTCCTCTTCTGTGAAGGCTAACACGTATTTCCTGCTGCTCGGTGGTTTTTCTGACTTCAGTCTGTTAGAAATGATCCCACCAGCTGACGGCTGCGTAATCAGCCTCGTTTCAGATGTAACGCGATGACCTTCGTAGCTCCAAATACACATTAAGTCCATTTTGTAGAATATTAAGGCCCACAGCCCGAAGCACACAGCAGTCCTTCATCCACCGTGTGATGCAGACGTGCACCAGCAGCTTCACATGAACACGTGCTTTTCAAACAAATGATGCTGATTTGTGAGGTTCATTACACGCCCGGTTCAGAGTTCATTAGATTCAAATGGATTTCATCGTCTTTTAGTGTTTTCCAGTGAGAGCGGAATCCGTCTTCATCTCCTGCTTTACTGCTTTTATTTCACCATTAGATGAAGAAGCATTAGATTTGTCCTGTGACTTATAATGTTCCCAAATAGTGTTCGATCCTCTGATGTCACACTGTGCACATTAATACAGAGTGCACTGCGCAGGCAGAAGTAATCTCCTTCAGTAAGACATGTTTTAAGGAGTTTTTTCCCACTGCTTTTCCACACTTTAATCACTCATTTTTAATAGAATTGCTGTCCGGCTAAGTTCTCTTTCAGCATGTTAAAAAGCAAATCCTATTACCTGATATATCAAACTTTACTGGGTATATTTTTGAAGGGAGATCTTTGTACAAAAATTTAAACAAACAGCCACAAAATAAAAGGACAAATTATACACTGTACACACAAAATGAGAAAAACATGTACAAGTTTTCTGTAGCTCGTGTGTTTGAATCCAGAGGCTGGAAGGTGCCGCGACCTGATATTGTGCATCGTTTGTTTCAGTCAGTGCGGCGGAAAGCAGGAAGTCTTTGCACATTAACATCATACAACGCTGCTTTTTGGTTTGCTAGGGAGCAGCAGCCACGTTTTTACGTCAAAAATCACATTATATATGTATATCATATAAATAAATATGTAATTAGATTGAAATTAACTTGAATTTTCTTTTTCTTTAAAATACATATTTGAAATAAATAGGTAATTTTGATTGAACAGCCGTACACGAGGTTGGATCAGACAGCTTTGTATGAGAATACAGAGCTTCACTTGCTCGTAACAATAAAAAATAATAATTGACATAAAGTCAGACAGAAGCAGAAGTATCGCTGGAGTTTTGACCAGTTTAGTCAAACTGATCACCAAAAACAACCCAAAAGGAACCAAAAGGCCTGAGTTATGGCTCCCAAACATGTGGTAACACGATGCTCAGTTCAAGGAGTTTTTAATAAGACAGAAATGATGACCTACGTGGATCAAACCTAAATAAGGGAGATGAAGGTCCTGCAAAAGCAGAAGAATCTGGATTCGACTGCTTCAGACATTTCATTTCAAACAGATTTCATATGTAATTATTACACTGAGGACGACTTCTATACTGAGACCAATATGGAAATAGGTTTCCTGTAACATGGGATCCAGAGTATAACTACTCCAGTATTCTGTGAGGGGATCCTAAAATAAAAAGCCCTCAAACCCCGAAGCAGTGCATCTAAAATGTCCCCACACAGATGATGGTGCGAAAAGCCCGGCAAGGTTACGAAACACTTTCCCTCGCTTTCGAAATGCAAACAGTGACTCTGGCGGTTGTAATCAGATCATATATCACCAACCGAGTGGAGATAAAATCGCTCATATCTGTCACCATCCACTGATCCCTCCAGCGCCAGCCTACCTGGAGACACGGCCCATGTTCAGCATGCCTGCAAGAACTATTTTTCTAACCCTTATAAATTCTGATAGTTTTTGGTATTCATAACTTTCTGGCACAACGAAGACTTTTTTTTTTTTTTTTGCTTTGTCCTTTTGTGTGTTCAGATTTTTTGATGTAACTGAAACTGAAGCAATGGTGTGGAGATGAAGATCCTCTGTTTGAAGTGGTTTATTTTCGTAGAGGAGCGAAGGAACAGGATGAAGGCATGAGAACTTTTCATCTCTCTGATTTCGGAGAAAGGAATTTCTTCCCTGCAGATGGTTGTGATAGCTCTTCATGCTGGATGTGCTGTCAGAGAGGCAGCGAGGATTGAAGGGTTCTGACCTCTGGTTCCCCTTTGCTCTCTGTGCTGGTAGCTAGCATGTTGTGCACGTTTTTCCATGCACATTGGACTCTTTGCATTCCTCTAAAGGACGTGAACGCCACATGCAGAGTGTGTTAAAGCAATGATTGTGTGTCAGTTGTGTGTTTAGGTCTCTTGTGAGTTATTTTAGTGCAGTTTTATGTCTCAGTGGGAGTGATGTCAGTCACTTGCGTTAGGTTTAGCCAGCGCAGTCAGACAGCCTGTGCTGTCAATCAGAGGCTTTGCATGGACCAAAGAAAAACATGAGCTTTGTCATAATTTAAGAGGTGTTGATTGAGTTTATGTCATTGTGGCTACACGCCAATCAATGGAAGCACGGTTCAAACGGTTATGGCGGGAGATTCGTTGGTCCGTCTTTGGAAACCTGCGAGTTGCTTTCGATGGCTTTTGTTTGGAAAGAAATGCCAGTAGGTTTGATATTTTTTCCCTGACTGCCAAGACCTGGGAGGACAATAGAAGCGTGGGAACAGCAGAGGGTTAGGATTGGCAGGATTTTCTGTGACTCCTTCGTACAGAAGGTGTCAGAGCTTCAGGCACCAGCTTAGTGCCACCGTCTTTTCCTAAAACTAACCACGATTAGTGTCTGAAGTTTACCAAGAAGTCAAAGAGAAAGTAAAAAACCGAGAAAATGCTCCCAGCAGGACACAAAGCACATTCTCCACCACCATCCGTCCGATCTGTGAAACGGGTCTGTTATCTCTCCCTGCAGCCGGCACACACAGGACAGCCAGACAGATGGAATCTGAGTAAAAAGCACTGTTCCCGGGCTGAGCGCATCCTTGGCACCTTTATAACAACATATAATTAAAGGTGCTGTTTAATTTGATATTTCAGTGCAGGAACAGAAACATCCGAGAGATATGTTTGAGCATTGTGGAGCGAGGTGTAAATGTTGGCTACAGAGAGTGAAGGTTGTGTTTATGTGTTGAACTTTTTGATCAGGGCTTCCCTGTAAAACATTATGGGCGCAGAAATTTGGTGACTCATGCCTCCAGGGAGAAGTCTGAAGCACAATCACTGGTGCAGTCAGATCAGCTCGAAACCACCCACTGTCATCTGCACGGTCCCAGGTCACTGAACTGTAACTTCCTCCTCGGAGCTCCGCTATGACTGAAGGCTTGAAAGCGATTATTTAGATTAGTGCTTGTTGCTGATATTCAGTCTCAGAGAAATGATTAGTGGGGCCGTTCGGGCTGAAAAAGCTTCTTGGCATGATATGATTGAGTGTTTTACTTCTTTTACTGTTTGTCGAGACAAGTTGGGACAGGAGTGTGACACCTCGCCACAGCCTCCCCTCTGCTGTTGTGTCAATAAGCTTTCTCTGTTGTCCTCTTTGTGTTGGAGCTCCAGGGAAGTGATTGGTCTATTTACAAAACAGCATGGAGTGCACGTTCGTGTCTTCTCCAGTGATGTACAGGACTGTTGTCTCTCCTTAACACTCACTCGTCTCCTTTCTCTCTTTTTTACTCTTTTAACAGATGTAAAATGTTCAAGGAGGTACTTAAGATGGCAGCTTCAGGAGCAATCCTTATTTTCATCACAGGCCTCATGTCCGTGACGGGAGGGAGGGAAGGGAGTTATCGACTAGGAAAAGGCAGCTCTCCTCTGCTGTTCACACACCACTTCTATAACGCTGCCATCAATGAGAACTCTGCCCCACGGATGTACGTTGAGACGCATGCGAAGATGGGCATTGAAGTGACAGATCCACTCTGGGACGTCAAGTACAAAATCATCTCAGGTGACGATGACGGCTTTTTCCAAGCAGAAGCGGTCAGAGTCGGGAATTTCTGCTTTCTCAGGATCAAAACGCGCAGCAGTAACTCGGCGCTCCTCAACAGGGAGGTCAGGGACTCTTACACGCTCACTGTGGAAGCAAAGGAAAGCACTTTTGGCTTCCAGGCAATGACGAAGGTGTCTGTCCAGGTGCTTGATACCAACGACTTAAAGCCTCTTTTCTACCCGGCATCATACAACGTGGTCATCAGGGAGGATGCCCCACTAAAGTCAAGTGTCACCAAAGTTAGTGCTACAGATGCCGACATTGGGAGCAACGCCGAGTTTTATTACTCTTTCACCAGCAGAGCTCATCCATTTGTTGTTGACCCTTTCACGGGCACAGTCAGCCTCGTCAAGAGGCTCAATCACACTCGCACACAGCAGTACGACCTCACTGTTTTAGCAGAGGACAGGACAAAAAAGATATCTGGCATTCAGAAATTTGGGAATGTTGCCAGGGTCACAGTAAACATACAAAAGACGCCAATGGCATCTCCAGTTATCACACCACCCCCTGAAGCTACAGTGTCTGCAGATGGAAAAATAACTATCAATGTCCATGTGGAGGAAGACGTTAAGCCGGTGGAATCCCTTAATATTGTTGGAGGGGATCCCCACAAGTGGTTTGAGGTAATCCCCTCAGGTGTGCAGGGCAGTGACTTCCAAGTGATCTCCACAAAGAGGATTATCTGGTCTCAAACTCCTTTTGGGTTGAATCTTTCCCTGCAAGCTAAAGACAGGAGCTTGCCAAGTTTCCTCTCTCCAATCACACTAATACACATTCCGGCATATCATTACAGCCCGCTGGCGTTTACGGAGGACACCTACATTGTGACTCTGAGTGAGTTTTCACCCCCTAAGACTCATGTACTTAAGCTTTCTGTCAACTCAGGTCCCTTTAACGTTACCTTTAGTATCAAGAACAACCCAGACAGCGCCAGCTTTAAGATAAATCCTAAAACTGGGATTATAGTAACGGCTGTGAAATTTGACTACGAGAGGAAAGATCGATATGAGTTTGATGTCATGGCCAATCACGGTGAAGCTGAGACTCACATCGTGGTGGAGATAATGGATGAAAATGATAACAGCCCACAGTTGACCCAGACGTCCTATCAGGCCACACTGGATGAAAACACCCCCGTTGGCAGCAGTGTGTTGAAAGTAGCAGCGTCAGACAAAGATAAGGGCAAAAATGGCTTTGTGACTTATGCTATTGCACATTCAGGCCATCTACCTTTTACAATAGACCCGTTCACAGGCATCATCTCCACCTCCGAACATTTGGATTACGAGCTGATGAAACGGCGGTATCACCTGAGGGTGTGGGCATCGGACAGCGGCAGCCCCTTCAGTCAGGTCAGCGAAAGCCCCGTGATGATAACGCTGAACAACCTCAACGATAACATCCCTCTGTTTGAGCAGGTGGGCTGCAACGTTACGGTACCTTTGGATTTGCCTGTGGGAAACACAGTTGCGGCGCTGTCAGCTATTGATTTAGACGAGCTCCAGCAGCTGAAGTATGTCATCGAGTCAGGGAATGAGCTCCAAGTGTTCGGGATGGACTCTGTGTCCGGAGCTGTCACTCTTCAACAACCTATCCCCCTGCTGGCAGGTTCATTCACTCTGAGAGTTGTAGCCACTGATGGGAAGCATCGCTCGGAAGCGTCAGTTGTCAGGATAACTGTTACCAACCGAGGTGATGATGCAACGTTGCACTGCCAGGAAACGGGCATTGCCAAACAGATCACGGACAAACTGATAGAGTCAATAAAACCCATTTTAATCAATGAGGAGGAAGATGCATTCTCGGATATGTACATCACCAACCGACATTCTCCCAAGTTTGACACAAGCATTCCTAGTTCGATCGATCTCGCTGAGAACCATCCATTAAATTCCACCATTGTTCAGTTCAAAGCAACGGACAGTGACTCTGGGTTTAATAGTAAGCTTGTGTATGCCATATCGAGTGGGAATGAAGATGGCTGTTTCTCCATTGACACATTCTCTGGTGACCTTCAGTTAATTTGCCCTCTGGACAGAGAGAGTAAGGAGTTCTATATTTTGAACATCACTGTTTACGACTTGGGAACACCTCAAACTTCTGCTTGGAAATTCATAGCCGTCAATGTCATGGATGTCAATGACAACCCTCCTGTTTTCGATCAGCCCAGGTATGTGATCCAAGTGCCTGAAAACCAAGAGGTGGACTCGGTTATTTTTACAGCTCGCGCAGTAGACCTGGACTCAGATACAAGCGGTTCAGTCCAGTACTCCCTCCTGACGTCTACTGACATGTTCACGATTGATAAATTCACCGGAGAGCTGACTGTGACGGGCAGACTGGATCGAGAAAGCTCACCCAGGCACGATCTTCTCATCGAAGCGAGAGACCAGGCTAAACTCAGCCCTCAGCTACTCTCCACGGCTGAGGTGATAGTGATTTTGCAGGATATAAATGACAACCTGCCGAAATTTGTGCCCAAAGTGTACAAAATAAAAGTTCCAGAAGATGTTCCTGTAGGTACGCTGCTCACCTGGGTGGAGAGCGTTGACTTAGATCTGGGCAGTGGAGGCCTCGTTACCTATAACCTCAAAAACACGGAGAGCGGGATCTTCCATATCGACTCCTCCACAGGCGCCCTCACCCTCGAGAGAGAACTGGACTTTGAGAGGCGGCCATCATACAACCTCACAGTCCGAGCCGTTGACCACGGCCTCCCTCGATCCCTGTCATCGTCCTGCTTTGTGGAAATTGAGGTTCTGGATGTCAATGAGAACCTCCACCGGCCAGTGTTCTCAGAGTTCGTCTATGAAGCGCTGGTGATGGAGGATGCTGTGGTAGGGACGTCTGTAGTAACTCTGACCGCTTCAGACAAGGACCTGGGCAGGGATGGCGTAGTCAGGTACCACATCCATGATGGCTCTGGCTTAGGAGTGTTCACCATCGATGAGGAAACAGGTAAATAACACCTGGTGATTGTATTTTATCTTTTTGTGTACTAGGAATTATGATGTTGTTAATTTTCAGTTAGGTGTGGAGACTGTTGTTGTATCTTAGTTTAGTTTAACAAAAAGAGCCTTGTTGTCTCCAAAGGTTGCACCTCTAAAGCTCACTTATTAACACACTTTTACTTGTTACAATCATAGAAAATCAAAATTTAGAAGGTAAAATTCAATTTTCATGGAGTTTTATGCCACATAGTTACCCATGTGCTATGACCCAGAACAGCCACTAAATAAAGCTTGCAGTGAGATTGCTGCGCAGTGTTTCCTCAGTTCCCTGTAGAAAAGTCAAAGGTCAAAACTGGCTGTGCTTTGTAAACAATAATTAGCCCTGCACTGTAAATTAAATGGTACAAATGATTTGCAACACAGAATTGCATGGTAACATTTTTCTTTTCCATCACTGTGACACGCCTGAAACACGTTGCCACCCTAGATCGTTACAGAAATGCGTTTCCTTGTATACTTTCCCTGATAAAGCAGGACGTGTTCATGCTTGTAGAAGCGGTTCTTCGTCTCAGGTGGTTAAAGTAGTTTGTATATGTTTCCATCAGCATGTCCTTTGCAGAGGATATCCTGTGACCTTGCAGCATATCACAGCGCATTTCATTAGCCTTCTTCTGCACAGAAGGATCAGATAAAATCAGACCGAATGGAGGTCACTGTGGAGCTGCGCTCTAACACCCTCAGGGTATCCAAATTTAAGCAGCTTCTCCAGGCCACTGTGCAGAGAAGTACATTTCCACTGTGTTCAGGCCCTGCGTGGGCCTCTTCTTTAACACATTAAGCTAACACAAATATGTTACACATTTTTCTGAGCAGGGAATTATTTAAAATTTCCCAATCCACTTCTGGGCTCCTGTCCAGATTGTTTTTTAAAATGCAAACTGGCACCTTAAGCTCCACAAAAGCCCCAGTGGCTGCTACTTCTTCCCAGGCTCTTACAGTTATAAAGCATGAACAGATTATACTGATAAATGATTCATTCCTGAGGCAGAGCAACATGTTCAGAACATGCAAGTACCAGTGTAGAGTTCACAAATGAAAGCAATGATTTATCTGCACCGTTTGTGTGTCTCAGGGGTGATCCGTACAACAGAGACGCTGGACCGCGAGACGGCACCTCGCTACTGGCTGTCCGTCTATGCCACCGATCTGGGGACCGAGCCTCTGATCTCCTGGACTCACGTCTACATCGAGATCCTGGACGTTAACGACAACGCTCCCGAACTTTCTCAGCCGATATATTTCACATTTGTCCCAGAGAACGTGGATACGGTCAAGTCCGTCATTCAGGTGTCGGCCACAGACGCGGACACATCCTCTGAGGGGAAGTGTTCCTTCCAGATCCTGGAATCTCATCAAATGTACTTCAAAATAGATCCTAAGACAGGTAAATACACTCTTTACAAGTTCACATCAAAGATTAATCAAAGGAGACCTTAACGAGCTTTACGCGTGCCATAGAAAGTCTTCCTGGCTCTGAAGGGATCTTTCCAACATGGCGACACCGCATGATTTATCTGATGTAACGATTTAACGCGTCCATGTTTTTATCTGGAAACTCAGTGGCTTTTGATTGGGCATTTACATGGATAATCCATGCAGGTGCACTAAAGGATGGTAAGAGTTCAGGCTGAGAGCTTGAACTTTAGTGAGAACTTTAAGTCCGTTCATCCTTTCCATCCACTCATTTTCTTCCAGTTATTCAGGTCAGGGTCACAGTGTGTCTCAGGGTCAATCATAGGGTAAATGGACTAGTTCTTATATTGCACTTTTCTACTCTAGCTGAGGACTCAAAGCACTTCTACACCCTGCTTCTCTATATCACAGGGCTAACACACAGAGACAGACAATCATCCACACTCACATTCACAACTGCAGCCAATTTAACATCAGCACGTACACCAGCATCCATGTCTTTGGACTGTGGGGGGAACTCGCCGAGTTCAGGCAAAGCAGCGTATAAAGCTGTTCTTGCTTCATTTTTGCAAACTGCTGCAGCAGGGGGCGCTATTACAGGGCTGGCCAATGCTGCAGCAGTGCGCATGTTGGGCTGCTGTTCTGCTTTACAGATGAAGTCACCAGAAACAAACAGTCCTGCGAGTGCTAACCAATCAGCAAATGCTCAGCACTCTGAGCTCCACACACAAAGTTCCTAAACCTTCAGAAAGCAGATTCAGGATTAATTTCCCTGGAACTTCATTTTGACCCTGAAATAAACTGAGTTCCTGCACCGGCTCCCAGTTCCTGGGTAAAGCACCTATCTCCACTGGATTATATAAAGCTCCTCTGGTAACTGATAACCTTCACATTCAGCTCAGACCTCACACAAAACAGTTTCCACAGATTCAGTAGAAACCTTGTGATTTCAACTAGAGTGGGAAAAAGTAAAGTTCTGTGGTTTCATCCAACGAGTGGATGTAAAAAAAACCAATGATTTTCTGAATTTAAATTTATTCTTGGGATATCGGAGCATACATTCGACCAGTTTTCCAGCCTTGGCTGACGTCCCTTCCCTCCCAGCTCATCCCTGAATTGTGTAACTGAAGCTTTTAGCGAGCAGCACATGAGCAGGCAGACATACAGTAACTCTGGGATGTAATTGGATCGAGTTGCTCAGTGTCGTTCTGGTATTTCACGAGCAGAAAAAGAGACTCCATGCTGCGACTGTGATTGATTTACTTCTTTGTTCAAACTCCCCTTGTGTTAAAGAACATCTGGCAAACCTCTGTTGCTGTGTTTTGGCATATCTGTACATGTTGCCATGTTCCTGTGGCAGTTTTACATTTTAATTGGTGGGTATGACTGCAGTTGTAAAACGATAACAATGTTATTTCGCACAGCGCAGAGGGGGTATTGAAAAATGGTTGATTTCCCCTAACGCATTGTTGCAAGCATGAGCTGCAGAAGCTAGGTGTGCCGCACGGAGGGCAGAGTTCACGATGAATATCTCTGTCTTCATGGCTGACAGCTGCAACTCAATCACCTGCAAGGACTTTGAAGTTGAAGCTGAAGTTGAAATGAGTGTCACATTAGCCGTGATGCTACAAGCTGCTACAAGCCCCGTCCCTGTCCTCTCATGTCCCGTGCTGTTTGTCCAGGCCTGAGGCCAGAATACCGAGGGATTACTGAGAGATGTCACTCGGGCGGAGAGGGCGGGAGGTGCTCTGCCAGCTGAAGTGTGTCACATTAAAACGAGCATTTTTGTGTAAATGCAGGTGTATTTGTTATCCATTTACTCATGCATAGAAGCAGAGTTGTGTTAGGTTGAACAGGGTTATTGTGCCTTTGTGTGCCTTTTGTATTCTGAAGAGTCCCTAAAATCGTGCAGACTGAAGTCAGCTGAGGTCAGCTGAGTGACACTGACCTAAATTCTTGCAGAAAAATGACTGAACTCTATGTTTTATTTCCAAGCACCAAACTGTAGAAATAAAATAATAACCAGAAATTAAAGCAGTGGATAAGTACTAAAAGCTGCAGTTCCTCTGCAGTCCAGTAGAGGTGCCACAGTGAGTCGGTCCCCATAGACTCCCATGTTTACAGCCTGATACAGAAACTGCTTTGGCTTTTGTAGCTAATTTCCCTCTTAATCTAAAAAATCCAGTGTTTTAATAACTCACCTGTTTGAATAAAGTTTGCATTATTAGGGGCGTGGCCTCCTTGACTGACAGGTGGACAGCGACACAGGCGGCTGTACCTGCTAGCTGTCTGCAAGGCTTCACCTCAGCTAACTGGAGTCCCTGAACTGGAACCTCTGGACCGTGTTTGTGCTGTTGGAGCCTTTTGGAGCATTTTTAATGCAATTATCTGGGGTGGCTGTAGCTCAGGAGGTAGAGCAGGTCACCCACTGATCGGAAGGTCGGTGGTTCGATTCCTGGCTACTCCAGGCTGCGTGTCAATGTATCCTTGGGCAAGATACTTAACCCCAAGTTGCTCTCCGACGCAAGCGTTGGAGTATGAATGTGTGTGAATGTTAGCTAATTAAAGCACTTAGCTTAATTACATATGGAAGTGCTTGTATGAATGGGCGTGAATGGGGTAAATGTAAACGTGTTGTGTAAGCGCTTTGAGTGCTCAGTCAGAGTAGAAAAGCGCTATATAAGAACTAGTCCATTTACCAATAATGTGGCTGCTGTGCTTCGTTGGACTAACAGACCAAAAAGTCAGAGCTCTTGCCGATAGCTTTAATGCTCGGCTAATTATGGTCACTTTTGGCTTCAAAAAACAAACAAAAAGAAAGATTTTGTGGAGGGAGCTGCAGGAATTACTGCAGTTCTCATCTATGGGAAATTTGCTCATAAAAATATAGTACAGTATATGACCCAGACCCTCAGCACAAATGCTGGGCCTTAAAGTTAGTGGCCTCCAGAGCTCTGGCCTCAGCTCCTTCCAACACATTTGGGTCGAACTGGAATTTAACTGGGAGCTAATCTTCCACCTCCAGTGCTCACTCACTCTTCTGGCAGTGTGGGAATGCCTTCAGCAGTGTTGGAGCGGAGGCTGTAATAGCTTAACTCAGAGAGGGATTCTCATCCGAGGTACAAGAAGCATTACGGGGATGTGCTGACATTGTCTCTGACCTTTTACTTGAAGATGGCGAACTAAACTGTCCTGGAAATCCTTTGAAAACAAAGAATAAAAGAGCGTCTTGTACCAGCTTACAAAGATTAGAAAACCAGTGTAAGGGGAGGGAGCTCATGTTACCTGGAACATGCTGCTGGAGACAGATCTTTAGAACATGACCCACCTTGTCTTATATCTTACAAATGAACCTCCTATTAGTAACGTGGGGTGAAACCCGTCATGCCTTGACAGGATGAAAGTGACTCATGTCTGTGAGCTGTTTTTTCACTTAAATTCTCCCAACCTGGACGTTATATATCACAGGACTGCCTCTGATTGAGCTGAGAAGAATCAGGAAGGATTCCTGCTTTAATGGAGAGATGCAAATGAAACCTTGTCGTGTGCATTTTGAGAAAAATCCAAGCTCTGGGAGGTTCTGTTACGTGCTGTTTGTTGACAAGGCCGGGCAAGTCTGGAATGTGCCCATTTTATTAGCATTTTGCAACAGCAAATTCCTCAAAAAGCTGCAGGGTGTTTTTGATCCATAAACTGATATGATGTGAGAATTCTGCTGTTTGTCTGTATTTGTCTTTTTCATGCTTAAGATTCACGAAGCACTCACCAGGAGTGCATATTTCACATGTAAGCGTGACTTTCCTGCTCATGACCAATCATGTGAGTCCAAAACAGAGCAAATTGTTCCAAATATCTTATTACATGAAGTCAGTAGGCCACATTATTCCCTTGGGTAACACATCCTCAATCCCAGAGCCTCCCACTGCTGAATTATTACATTTGACAAGGCGAGTATACAGTATAAAAGATAGATGCAGCCAGTGTTTTGAGGCCTTAATGTGTTTTGGCCTCTACCATGTTGGTTTTTTGGAGACAGAAGTGATTGCATGTGGATGATAGGGTGGAGTGCTAAGTCATTACTGACCTTGTTATCAGTCTGCATCCACAGACACAGATACATGCTAATTAGTGCTCGGAAACATCCAAGAATTTCACTCAGCAGACTTTCGCCTTCTCAGACGGTCTGTTAGTCCAATGAAGCCGCAGCAGCCGTGTTATTGGTCACATAATTGCATTCAAAATGCTCCAACAGCACAAACACTGTCCAGAGGTCCAGTTCAGGGTGAAGCTAGCAGACAGCTAACAGCTACCACAACAGAACCTCATTCTGTGCCCAGTCGGACTCTTTGGAATAACGCGAGGTGTTTAAATTAGTTTGACACGTCATCAGTTTGTGAAGCAAATCTGCCTGCTGCGGTCTGTGTGCAGCTTTGATGTTTACTGCATTTCAAATCCTCGAAATGATTCATTCTGTGTTTGAATGCACCTCGAGACCATCTCAGGTCCGCGTGCAGCGAGCACGTCGGTCACAGTAAATCAGGCCGGTGCTGCAGAGCGTTGTCCCTCTCAGAGCTCCCGTCGGACCAATAATGACGGGTTCTTTCAGGCCTGGTGCTGAAAGCTCGGGTGGAGAAGCCGTTTGCTGTCACAGGCAGTGATAACGGCCTCCTTTTTGGTACTGGTATTTCATAAATGGTTTTCAGAATTTTAGGATGTCTCTCTTTAAAAGTGGCTGAAATAAGTTGGCATTAAAGAGAGAAGAGGAGTAAAATGTGGAGTGAATCCTGTGAAAATGAGAAGGAAACAGCCAAACTGGCCCGTGAGGCGGTGGACAGCTTTGTTTATCTGTTTGACAGGCGTCCCGGACCGCTGAGTGAAAACAGGAGCGAGCGGAGTTCAGCCTCGATTCCCACGTCTGCAGTAATGACAGAAACACACTTTCTAATGTGCCCCACCTGTCCCAGTGATGCCCTCCCAGCAGGGCTGGTTTGCTCTGTCATAAAAGGCCTCAGTGACCCTCAGTGGGGTTTCCTTTGCTCCACTTACGACCCCCTCCTCTAGCAACAGCTCCCACACCCCCTCATTTGTGCCTCCTGCCCTCAGTCCTAACAAACAAACTGAGCTCTTTGTCTGACATGTTTCCCTCTACAGAAGGACTCAGACCTGCTGCTGGAACCATCAGGCTGAAGGTTTCAGACGTTGAATAACGTTGGTTCAGCTGTGTCAGCCCACAAAATATAATTGATTTGGAGCAGTCGTATAAAGACAAATGTCATTTCTCCTGCTTTATTTCTCTTGCTTGTGCTAATGTAGATGAATGCTGAGTGAGTTTGTGGTGCCTAAATGAGCCTGATGCTTTCCTGAGGCAGCAGCTCGCTCCATTATCCAAAATGAAAGTGAAACTGGAAACAGACGGTTCATCTTTAAGAAAAAGCTGTGTCTGTAAAACTGTGAACCAAACATGAAGAAATGATTCTGTTTCTGGAGGTAGAGTCGCGGTGAGTCATGTATGTAGGCTACAGAAGCTCTATATGTTCTTCAAGCTCTTTATTTAATAAAGAAGTTACTCTGAGAGAACATTAGTGCAAGGAGTTGGTTAAATATTGAATACTGATTGAGAGATGGTTTCCAAAGCTTACAGGAGTGTCTGATAACACGTTCTGCTGAAGATGACCTGCAGACTATGAGCTCAGTACGATTCCAGAGAAGTTTATCACCATCTCATCTGCAGACTGCTGCCAGTTTTATAACTTTTAAACAGCAATAATTCAAGAGCGATTCCCAGTTTACAAGATTTTAGAGTAAAGGTTAAAAAAAAGAAGAAGAAAATGAGGCATCTCTGTTTTCTGCGTGCAACACGACAAAAACGGTTCATTAGAAACTGTGAAAGATGCACCAACTGTGCGTCTCACCATCATTGCACAGAAGCCCAATCAGGGCCTCCAGAAACCCTTTCACACCGTTTTCGTGCAGAGGCTCATCAGTACGTTTAAACTCAGCTTTAGCTGAGGGTGGCTGTAGCTCAGGAGGAAGAGCAGGTCACCTGGTGATCAGAAGGTTGGAGGTTTGATTCCTGGCTGCTCCGGGCTGCATGCCAAAGTATCCTTGGGCAAGATACTGAACCCCGCTTGCATGAATGGGTGTGACTGGGTAATGGTGTGCAGCTGCAGACAAATGCACACAAAACACAGACAAACAGGTGGGAAATAACAAAATAAAATAATAAATGATCTGTGAGAAAAATAAGAGGTATAAAAATCAACAGAAAAGACGCCAATGGGGAAAACTTTAATTATGGGTTTAAACTATAAAATCATATATTCAACAGTAGAATAACTGACAATAAGTGACAGTCAGTCTTTTTCTGATACATCAAAATGCTCTGCAGACCATGTTTGAGCTGCGACACAGACCCGAGTCTCCAAAATACCACCAATAACCTGAGAAACATCAAGAGGAGCAGGACTTAAAATCATCTCATCCCCCCCCCCACACACACACACACACACAAAGACCACCAAAACTCTGAGAGAACCCAACAAACCAAAAGTCTGATGAAGAAGATGAAGATTTATCCAGTAATTTTATTTGTTGCTGTATTTCTGGAAACGTCACCTGGGCCGATAAGCTGCTCAGTCACATGGAGGCATCTGATTGGCTCTCAGTGAGGAGGCAGTGTTGCAGATCTGTGTGGTTAATCCTTCACAATATTGGTTTTCTCTTTGTTCTTTTCTGCTGATGTCATGTGACCCGTCTCTAATAAAGCGTCCCTTCACTTTATGCATTTCGCCGTGTCCACCTCTGACAGCATCAATATCGATAGTTTTTGTGAGAAAATGATTGGGTGTACTCCACCTCTCGCCTGTGGCTAAGTGGATGGAAATGGATGGATGGTTCTTTAATGTCTTCTGGACATTAAACAGTGTGACAGAGACGGATGGTCTTTATTTACGGGAGCAGGAACCAGAAGGAAGCCCTGACCTCCACGCAGGAGGTCACACTGATCTTTGCTGCTGCTTCTCTGGAGCCCGTTCTCTGCTTCACAGACTTTAATAATATTATTCATACCTTCATTTTTCTCTGACTTCTGTTTCAGTTTTTATTCAGTCTGCACCTGCTCGGTTGACCCCCCCCCCCCCCCCCTCCCCCCCTCTTTTTTGC
>VUQJ01002218.1:0-11434 GCA_015108635.1 Andinoacara biseriatus | reverse complement strand
GCTGAAACAGTTCTGTGTAGCTTAAAATCCTGATGACACATCAATGACACATTTGTACACTGCACCTTTAAATGAATAACTGCAGTAATCATTTTAATTGTACACAAAATAAAATCCAAGCTAGGCTGACCATGACAGCATAGGGTGTTAATGGAGATCAGGGAAGACAATGTTTGTGCGAGCAACTTCCAGATAGAAAAGGAACATAGTAGCAGAAAGTGTTAGGGAAGGACTTTATGGACCAAGCACGTGGGAGACGAATGCATCTGTGTAAGGTGTTTGTGAGTCCAATCATATGTGCTGAAACAGAAAGTAAATGAAAGGTCCAAGGTTTAAACTACTTTGGGACCACTTCTGTAATAGTTTTTAAGTATCTGTGTGTCTGAATGTTTAATACAAACATACAACAACATCAATTAAACAACACTATTGATGCTCTTAAATGCACCTTAAAAAGTGAAGAGGTTGTAATTCGGTTTTTAGTCATAGCAGTTACAATGCATTTCAATAATGACAAGTCAACATTAACATCCTTTCCAGACATTATAAGGCAACCACAGCTGCCTTATAATGGACATTTTACAACCACCTTTCAAACAGGAATTGGTAATTAAATATTGCCAACACAGATTTTTGATACAGCGTTAAGGTATGGGCGGGGCTCCAGAGGATGCAACATGCTGGAATAGCCTACATGCATGTGCTTTTGTGTAATTAAGGGACTAAATTAAATATTCTTTTGCAGAACTTGTCTGCATACAGTATATGCCTGCGTATAGAATTTCTGATGAGGATGATGCCCTCTATAATTTTTTCCAAAAAGCTGTTTGATTCCAGATCAAAAAGCTGTTTGATATCACATCAAAAAGCTGTCACAAAGCTGAATTATTCAGTCAAAGTTATGCCGCATTTATTGCCGCATGTTATAGGCTTGTGTGAAATGTTGGGTAGTAAGTACTAAAATAGTAATTTAATTTTTTTTTAAATTACAATTTCACATGCAGTAAATACAATTACAAGCATGTGGTTATTTACCTTAATAAGTGAAAATTAAATTAATAAAGCATCACAGAGAATGGAAGCTCATAATTGCCATAATTTTAGTCTGGGATTTCATTACAGAAGCATTGCAAAATTCAATGTTAAAAAAAAGTTTTAATCTTAACAAGGTCTGTGTCAGGTGTTAAGGAACTAAGACATACCAATGAGAAGTGGGCTACTGGAAAAAATATAGCAAAAATGGACAAGAGACAAGAATAGGGAACTGTTGCAAGCTAATATGCATGTAACCCCAGTGAAAGGGGTTACATGAACAGGTTGTGGAACCTATAGATTACATGAACAACAGCTGCAAGGAGCAGTGCCCTCCATGGTAAGGAAGACTTGAGGCCAAGATCAATGCAGCACAAAGAGATATTAGCCAAAAAACTTGAAGGGGTATACCAGGTATATCAGGCATTAAAGTGGCTAAGATGATGTGGCTCAATACATGAGCAGGGCCAAGAAAGGAATTGGCAGAAATACCAGCAAAAGACGAGCTACTGATAGACAGAGAAGTCACTCAAGACCGTAAGACTGACCAACCTGTGCACCACCTGAATTGACTACAAGACAACCTATGACTCAATGCCTCACACATGAATCCTGGAATGCCAAAAAATTTACAAGATCAACAGGAACATAAGACCCTTTATTAGGAATTCAATGAGGAAGTGGAGAACAACACTAGAGGCCAACTTCAAGCCAACTGAACAAATCCCCATCAAGTGCAGGAATTACTGAGGAGCTCCTCTGTCCCCACTGCTGTTCTGTATATGCCTGAACTCCCTCAACCCGATCATTAACAAGACTGGCTATGGATACTGACTATGGAATTGAGCAAACATTAGCCACCTCCTTTACATGAATGATATAAAGCTGTATGCCAAAAGTGAACGACACTGATTCACTGATCTAAGCAATGATATTTGAATGGCAATCGAATTGGAAAAAAGTGTAGTCGAGTGGTAGCAAAGAGTGGCAAAGATAGCCAGAACTCAGAAGATTGCACTATCAGAAGGCAACGTTGCAGACATGAGGACAGCTACAAGTACCTTGAAAGCAAGGAAAGTTGCAACTGCCAACTACCTGCAGAGATTAAGTCAAGTCCTGAGGAGTCATTTTGAATGGGAAGAACAAGATCTGGGCGATAAATACCTATAAGGACCCTTACGCATACACATGTGTCCTCACACAGCAGCTGAATGGTGAGTAAATCTGCTGAAACTGCAATGTTGCCAGTTTGTTAAAATTGTATCTTGTTTTTTTATTTTAATACTATGTCCCTTATAATAACATTGATGAAGCAAGCTGATAAAGACAAGTAACCTAGTTCTCACAATGCAAATAATTAATTGCAAAAACAAAAATAGGTAAAAAGAGAAAAAGGTAAAGTATGCAAACAAATGTAAAACATTTGGTATTTTAAGTACTCTTCTCACACTCATAGTATCTGTGTTTTCTACCTGTTTCAAGTCCAGTGTAACAGTCACATAGTGGTACTCCATCCCATTCTTGATAGAGGGACTCTGCCACCAACGATTGGTTCCATCTATGGCGTATTCTATGGGGTGACGTTCTGTACACACATTCAAACAGGCACACAGGAAGAGAGACATATTAAATAGCTCACTTATTTTCATCTTGAATTCTTTATTGTTCTAAAGTAAAAATGTTCTGTTCTACAATTTTTTTCCCCACTATGGCATTTGAGCCATTCAAGGCCAGATATCAAAAGCACATTTGTCCACTTTGTGAAAGAAGGAATAAATGAATTTCTTTCCATTTAGGATTATTTTATTTAACTTCTGAATAAGAAAAAAATGTCAGTCCATTTGCACAGGTCTTTTTCAGAGTACCATTACAACTCTACACAACAGCTATAATGGAGCAGGCAGATAAAATGCATCATTACTGCAGCTTATTATACAGCAAAGGTCACTATACAGGATTTTATTCATGCTCTATGTGTAGGATTGTTTGGGCGCTTATACGTGTGAGTGAAGACTGTTAAGAGCAGATGTGATGTTTCAGCTTGACTGGCACCTGTCAGTCATCTGGCTATATACCTGTGACATTTCAGTTGAAAACCATGGAAATTATCCTTAACAAAATAATGGTACTATCTTCATCTTAGCCTTGCCTACCCTGCTCTCTTTTTTGAAACATTCTTTTTTATTTCCCTTTGAAAAGAAGCAGCAGAAGAAATGCACATTAAAGAGAGTGCAAAAGAACATAAAATTAACCACTATAGTGTAAATGCTTTCTTACAAAGTTACCTATAGATGAGGACTTAAATACTTTATTTGGAAAATGACACTAAAGCCTCAATTACACAAGCCTTGGTAGACAATGTATAATCCCAGAAATGCTGGCAAGTGATTGCTGGAGCATGCTGGCTGTCACAAGATGAAAGCCAAGAATCAAACCAAAAAGCACCAAAAACCTCCTTGTCATTGCTGTGGTTGCTAGCGGGTTGCTGTTGTCACCCACACCCGCAGGAGTTTGTATTGAAGACCCCGACATGTCTCTAAACATTCGGCAACTGGTTGCTAAGTGGTAGTGAAACCATTTTAGCTCCTGTCCTTTTAATGCCACATTTTCTTTATGTCAACCTTTTTTTTTCTCATTGAAAGTCCCTTATGGTGTTATGGTGTGGGGTTGCTTTTCAGGAGTTGGGCTCGGCCCCTTAGTTCCAGTGAAAGGAACTTTTAATGCTTCAGCAGACGAAGACATTTTGGACAATTTCATGCTCCCAACTTTGTGGGAACAAAGTTCTGCACACTAGTGCACAAAGCATGGTCCATAAAGATATGGATGAGCAAGCTTGGTGTGGAAGAACTTGACTGGCCTGCACAGAGTCCTGACCTCAACCCAGTAGAACCACCTTTGATATGAATTAGAGCGGAGACTAATTTCCCTGACGGGACCTTCCCCAAGGGATCAATAAAGTTTAATCTAATCTAATCTCTGACAGCCAGGCCTTCTTGTCCAACATCAGTGCCTGACCTCACAAATGCGCTTCTGGAAGAATGGTCAAAAATTCCCAAAAACCTACTTTTAAACGATGTGGAAAGCTTTTCCAGAAGAGCTGAAGCTGTTAGACCTGCAAAGGGTGGGCCGACATCATATCAAACCCTACAGATTAAGAATGGGATGTCACTCAAGTTCATGTGCATGTGAAGGCAGAATACTTTTGGCAATATAGTGTATGTTAACCTCATTATTTAAACCGTTACCCATGATTAATAAGACCATGCACCAATACGAGTATGCATAAATAAAAGAAAATAATGGATAACAGGTCCCATTTAATGAAAAATGGGGTGTGGGTCATGCCATGTCAGATAGCATTTCTCACAGAGTCACTGAACTGAATGCTTGAATTTAATAAATCTAGATTAGACTGTTTCACCCTTCACTCTCTTCTTGCTCTTCTGTCTCTTTTCTCATCACTGTAGCAACATTTCTTCATCTTTTTCATCCTGCTTGACTAACTGTTACACCAACAGACGTACTGGCTGACTGACGGCTGACTAAGTGGTTTGCTGATTAATTACTGGATATTAGTTAATGATGGACTGCTTCACTATCAAATTGACTGGGTGTTTGGCTGAGTGGTTAATTGAATTATTGATCCACTGTATTATGAAAGTCAGGTAGACTATTTGATTAATGATTGCAGGCTAATTTTGTATTGTCATCTTGTCATGTTGCAATTGATTCCTCATTTCATTCAATAATTATCATTTTAGACAAAATGATTGGTTAACATCTGGCCAATAACGATCTAATTAGCTAATGTATTGTGATTAATTATTGTAATAATGGATGTGAATCTTTTTTACCCGATGGATTTCCACTCCTTTGGTTGCAGATTCGACACTGTGGATTTGTCACAGGCTGTCCTGGAACATGTTCCACAAGCTTGCAGAACATTTCTGGATCCGTTGAACCGCAGGTAGCATTGGCTGTTATATTAGCCATAGTTGCTAGATTCAGCACAGCAGGGAACAGTCCTGGAAAAAAGAAAAAAAACAACAACACAGACACATGAAATTGCATACAAATGTAACTTATGAAAGTAGTACTGATGCATGCACATAGACGCAGCAGCTACTCTTTTCTCTTGGTACAAAAAATGTTAAATTAAAAGGGAAATATACTTACAATAAACCTACAGTAATGCTAACTTTGGAGCAACTTCAGTGTTTTTGTGCATTCAAAGTGTATTCAGAGTACTTCAAATGAGGTCAGGTTGGATTTCTTTGTCAAAGCATAAAAAAAGGTGGGCAGTTGCCAAATGCTTTCAGTGGGGGGTTATTAGGAACATCTAGCACATCCTGATTTGCATTTAGGTTTTGTATTTCAAATCAAAATTATGTCTGTATTTCTGTTGTACTGAGGTTATGAGTAATTAGCCTGGAACATGAGGGGGAGGGCAAGGGTTTCATATCTTCCGAGCTATTTAATCTGGGTGTTTTTTTCAGTGCAGTCTAGAGCAGTTAACATCATTTAACACTAACGGATAGAAATGGCTATGATCATTTCATCTTTTGATAAAAGAAGCATAGACAGAACATTTTCTGGCCAGCTTTCAACTGTGCAGACTTTGAGCCATTTAGTACTTCTGTATCAAAAGACTTCATTTGCATTATGTTGTTCAAGCAACTTTCATTTTTTGTCCATGGACATTTTTCACTGCTGGAGCCACAGAATGTAAACTAGGAGAGGACATACATTATGGAAAATGCTCAGATTTTTTTCCAAGATATTCTCGGACTCCATTAATAAAGTTATGCTATGCTAACGGAACTTTGCTTTCAACCTTATTGTTATGGTAATGTTGTGAGACCAGGTTCACTCAAGCAAGCAGGACATTCGGGAAACTCAGATGTTTTATGCAGAAACAAATGCAGCAAGCCGGATAGGTAGGATAAAAGTGGAGACCAAATGCATGGTATGGCACCCAGTTCTGAAGTTTATTCCCTAATAGAGCATATGCACTAAATGTCTCTATCTATCAGTGCAAGGTTGACCTAACACTCTGACAGGTCCCTAAAACTAACTATAAAAGATGCCAGTAAGGCACAGATTAAGAGAGACTGGCCTCAGCTGTGTGTGTAAATCTGACTTTTAAGGCCTTCTTTCAATAACAACACAGCATCCTTTACAGATACATTTCTTTTGTCAAAAACAACAATATTTACCAAGTTTTTTCCACAATATCAATGTTTTACCTGTCCTGTCAGGTAAAGCTTCAGAAAAACGGTACTCAAATCAAGCACATAAACCCACATCACACTGTAGTGACCAATTAATGCAATCAGTTTGCATCTCCCTGATGACATACAAATATTATTACCTTTCAGTTGCTTTTAAAATTATATCTACATATTTATATAGATACATATTATATCTACATATTTAAATATTTATGTTCTCAGTCCAGTTTATACTCCTATTTTGCCCACAAGTACCCCAGTGGCTACATCAGGATTGTGTACTTTAATAAAATAAAAAAAAACACCCCAGCCTGTGTTGACTGGGCTCCAAGTATAAACTACAGCAGGTTAGGGGTAGGACTGTGACATATCATATTGTCTGTTACAATATCAGTACGATTTTTTTGTACAACATAAAAGTGTCATATCATGATATACTGTATGACAAAGTGATGCCATGCATTTATGGTTGCTAGTGCATACAATGAGACAAGCTCAGACACCAGAGCAGTGCATCAGTCTCTGGTGACAATTTTAAACCAAATAAGGGAGCTACTTCAACAACCTCCAAGATCAACACTTTGCCAAAAATGAAAGAAAACTGTTCCTGCTAAAGGTGGAAAAAGCAAATGTGTTTCACCACCTCAGGCAAAAACACACCTTTGGGTACAACCAGACTATAAAGGCCTTTAAAGAGGATATGCTACCAGCTGGTGACGTGCAGCCCCTAAATAAACAAATGTCTCAACTGAGAATCACTAGTTACGCTCCACATGGCAGGAAAAGCAAATGCTGGATAGAAATTACTGATTCAGTTCATTGTGGAAAAGCCAGGCTTTAAGTAGCTGGTTAAAACACTTGACCCCAGATACAACAACCCAGGGAGAAAATATTTATTTATTTATTATATGACGGCATTATGCAGGTTCCATAAGAGTTTCAAGCTAATTTTAGTTATTGTTAAACTGAAGTGTTAAGCAGTTATGTTATTCTTTTACTTTTAATACCCAGGAAAACACAACTTTAAGCAGGCAACAAGCTGCAACCACCAATGTCATTAACGCATTCTTTAAAATTTCCTTAAAATATTATGATGCATTTGTGGCACACCCTAAGTCAGGGGGGGGAAAATGGCACAAAAGACTGCTCACTAAAGTTAACATGGCTGCAATCAAAAGGCAACTATGGTTATGAAAATGCAGCATGGTGGTCTCCTCGAGCCAACGCTATACTCAGTTTTCAAACAAAAAAAAGATTGTTTTGATTGAAGCCCGTGCAAACCAATGAAGTGTTATTAGTTATTATGTTATTAGCTCAACTTTAAACAATGTTTTTCCAAATAAATCAAATACATAAAAAATATTATTAGTTTTACAATGTATGTAAAATTAACAGATAAAAAACAACCAAGGCTTATAAACTCTAAAGCAGAACGTTTCCATACAAGATATCAAAAACTGCATTTTAAATGTAGCAGCATAAGGATGGAACACTGACCAGTATCAGCTGTCCCTAAAAGATCACCATGTTCACAATGAATGGCAAGCTTGTTGAACTTAAAGTCCTGGAATGCTGAACATAGGCTACATATGGTTCACATTTCCTGTCTGGATAAACACATAAATATACTGTGTTACATAAGAAATCAAAATTCTAGTTTAAGAAAACAAGTTAAAGAACTTGTGCATGTATCCACAACGAAAAACAGATACACATAAATACACACAAGGAAGACAGACAAATCAAGGGTGAGGAAGACGGAGAGGAAAAGTGCAAGAAACACACAGAGGAGAAGCACTTGCAAAAGCGTGGACTGTCTGTGTGTGCTTGTCCAGATGAGTCCAGCTGTTTGGCCAGATGTCAACACAGATGAACTGTGAAGAACATCTAAGACACCCAAAGTCTCTCTCACGAATGCGTACACATTCTCACACAAATGCTCACAACATATCATATACACACATGCTCCCAAGCCTTTTAGTAATGATATTTGAGAAGCCTCTGCCACTTAGGAAGCCCAGATTTCCATTACGCAGGCTTTTTTTTTTTATAAAGGAAATGTCATGGATAAATATTTGAGCCAGGTTCTCAATGTGTAATAACACTAAGTCCTGTATTCATTCTTCTTGTTTTACAGACTCTAGCCATTTTAATTCATCCGAGAACACTGAAGCACATCAAATATGCTTCATATTTTAGTAAATCATGTTATTCAAACTGTAAAGTATTGAAACATATATGAATACATCGAAAATGTGCAATATTTTATACATCTAAATCTCGTTATACTCTCCAGATGCGGCTGAATTTTAGCCCCAAACACAGTTTTAAAATTGGGCCCCTTTTTTTTTTCAAATCACTTCAGTCATTTAATGTGTAGCTTGTTGGGGGTTGATTGTAAAATCACTGATCAGCTTTTCTGCAGTTTGAGCAGTCCCACAATTTTATTTCACACATGCCCGCTGTCAAAATAACCATTCAAGTAAGCCAGCAGGTGAGGTGACCCAGATGTAGATCCCTATGCCGTTAGCCAAAATGACCATTCCCGGCAGCTACCCACTGTGCTTATTTGTGGCTGGAGTTAGAGCAAAGCATTTAAAATGATTCATGTAAAAATTGTGATTGTTTGGAAAGCTACAGGAGGGATGTGCGGACTGTCCCAGTATTTTTTTCCCACTCAGTCCCCTGAGCCCTTCCAACAAAGAAGTGCAGTGTGAACATGACCCGCAACAGGTTGGTCACCTTTTGAGAAAATGTGCTGGTTTGAAATAAAACAGAATCATGCTTTAATATACGAGATTTAGTTTTATGTTAATTTGTCACAATTTATTTTGCTGTAGGTGAGTTAAATTTCCACACCTACAAAGAGCCCAAACAAAAATAGTTCCACAATCACAAATGCCTAAATCTCAAGTCACATTGAAGTGCTAAGTGCAACTCCTCTTTGTCTCTCTCTGAACCCCGGAATAATAACACTGCCATTTTTTTTATATAGACTTTCTATCAAAATCTTTTCTGTGTAATCTATTCAGTGTTATTCTTTGTGAATTTCTGAGATTTCTTTTTTGATGCCTCAAGATTAGATTGATATTTGGTCAACCTTTCAAAGAACATAGTCAGCAGAGAGCAGCCTGAACCCCTTTTAAAGCACTCTTTTGTGCACTTATTCCCAGTTTGAACAGTGGCAACAGGGAACAGATAAAACTCTAAAAAGCAATGGCATACAAGACCTGTATATACTAATACCACAGAGGTAAGAAAGAAAAAAAAAAGAGAAGGCATTGTTATGTGGCCAACATGGGCAAGTATAAAACTTTAGGACCTTAATGCACAATCAAAAAACGTGTTTTCATGAACATGAGCATGATTTTTCTCCACACCATTTATAACTACTGCCTCTTGCTTCTGCCAGGAAATCAAGCCAACATCCTGCTTATTCCTGGGGGTTTGATTCACGACCTGGAAGAGTCTGTAGATACAAGTGTGAGTGTGGGAGACTGTGCAATCTTTAAGTGTCATTTACCTTGATTTGAGTCAGCTAATACCCTAAGCGTTTTATCACTTCTGCATGTCTGATTTAAAGAATCACATGTGTATGGTCTTTCAAGCAAGCTAGGGAAAAACTGTAAGTCAGATCAAATTCACTGGCGCTAATGTCCTTAGCACTGTCGCCTCGCAGCAAAAAGGTCCCAGGTTTAAATCCATCAGCCGTGTGGCATTTGCATGTTCTCTCTTTGGATATGTGGGTTTCCTCCAGGTATTCCGTCTTCCTCCCAAGTTCAAAAAAATGCATGTTAGTTTAACTGGTGATTCTAAATTAGGTGAAGGTGTGGATGTGACTGCAGATGGCTGACTGTCTCTCTGCATTAGCTATGTAACAGACTGCTGACCTGTGCCATGTGGACCCTGCCTTTTCCTCTTTTTATTGGCATTTCTGAGCCGTATTCATGAAGGGGAGAAATAAAGAAGGACTCTTGCAGGTGACTTGATGCAGAATAGAACACAAAGTCTGAACATCTAGCTTAAGCTCATCCGCTGCTGTAACTTTGCAGCTGGGCTTCATTGGTGCTGTTATTTAGGTAGTCGACTTAATGACGTGCACATATAAAATGTATTAGCCCCCAAAAACATGGCACTTCCAGCCAATTTTAAATGAGAACTCTAAACATAACCTGTTATGAACCAGGTTCTTCAGCTTATGTTATCACGGTGCAAGAGCCACTGCCATGACACAGAAAACTACCTTGACGTAGCTCGCTGACCCATCAATCTCGCTTTGTAGTACACCCCTGAGTCACGGGAAGCAGTGCAGACGAAGGCAGACAAAAACAAAACAAAAACAAACAAAGAACAACTTCCAAAGAAGATTCATAAGTAAATCAGTGGGAAATACAGGGAAATGCCTGGAAAGCTAAACTTTAAGAACTTCTAAGACAATCTGGCCAGAAACAAAGTGAAGCAGGGAGGAGACTGATTAGCTAATTGGTGGCAGGTGGTGTGCAAAGTACAACTGAATCAAGTGAAACAATGTGAGTTATTAACAGGAAATGATTCAAAGATAAATCCAACCTACAAAGTTCTAATAGGAACCAGCAGAACCTTTTCAATAAGTGAAAAAAGAATCAGCACATGGGCAGACGCTCTGAGACCCTGCACCAGGCTATATTCAAGCAGCCTGACCACATAAAGCTGCTAAGTTAATCTCAACCCAAAAACAAGTCTTACATTTCATTCATCTTGCTCCAGAGGAGAAAAACTGCTTTCACGAAATAAAACAAGGACGTTTGAATGAAATTTATTTTGGGGGTTTTCACGCGTTCACAGTGACAGAGCTGGCTCTCATGGCAACTTCTACTAAATATCCGAATTCTTGGGTAGATCTGATCATGTTTCCAACTGTGACTTCGGCTAGTGATAAGTTTTTCTCTCGTGCCTTTTATGTTGAACAATAAGGTGAGATAACATAGAAATGGAGAGGGCTGGATAAAGACGAGGGTTCACATTTCAGATTCACTGAATGACAAGGACACAATGATTGTCTGCCTACGGGTCCATGGCTGCCTCTCTCACACACACACACCTACTAAGGTTCATCACCTTCCATTCTTTTCTCTCTGCTCTGATAACTATGGCAACCTGCCTGTCTGTGTGTGTGTTAGCCTCTCTACGCA
>VUQJ01002216.1:0-13169 GCA_015108635.1 Andinoacara biseriatus | reverse complement strand
AATCATTACTAAAAGTCATACAAAGTTTCAGGTCTTCACTGGGTAAAAGGAAAGTCCTGAATCTAGAAAAGGTAAAATCCTATTCCCAAAAGACAAAAGATTATCCAAACAATCCATGGAAAAGAAGTTCAGATCGTACTGGCAGCTGTTATTACAATGCCAAAATGAGGTCAGTAGTAGTGGAGGTTTTTGAATAATAACAATAATAAAAATAATAATAAACGAACCTATTTCACTGCAATAGAAGTGATTTATCTATTTATATATGGTGCTAAAATATGTGTGCATAGTTTGCTTCTTCAAAGCAAAAATGGATAAGGTCCTCTCCCGCCTAAAATGTTATTGCATTGAGTTGTAACTCTAATTTAATAAAAGAGATCCCTAAGATACTTAGAATGAAACTCATCAAAATACTACTGACAAGTTTCATTTTGTGCCCACCTCTGCATTTTGTCCTCTGTCCAGTAATCTTACATAACTCAATAAAGTTTTATAAATGGGATAGATATTTTGCCTTGCACTTTCTTGCATTTTCTTTTTGTTATGTCTGTATAGAACTCAGCAGCCATTCATTTATATCTGAGAAACAGAAAGGTCAAGGATGTATCATTGTCAGTGCCCCTGCCAAAATGCCTTCTAAGTTTTATTGACACCAGATGCAAACAGATCAACCCTAGTCTTTCTTTTATTTTAGCTCAAGAATGATATTACAGCACATCGTTGCAGCTCACATATATGAACACTGTCATCTGTGTGCACATATTAATCATGCTTGCACTCACAATAACAGTTGTTAGGTTAGGACATTCATTAGGATGAACTCAGATCATGTTTAGATAGATTAAACAAATTAATCGTGAAAATTAATACACAATTTCATCATATGTACAGTACTACGTAGAGGCCTTGAATCACAGATCATATTTTTAAATTTCACTTCCAAGCAGCCAGATGTTTGTGTAATTCTTTAAAGCGATCTTGAGCAATAGTTCTCCAGGCTTTCTGAAGGTCTTTCAAATGAATCATACAGGCATACAAAAAGACACCTAACACAAGGGATGAACCAATGTTGTATCTATGTATAACAGAAAACTTACATAGCAAAGAACCAATTTCACATTTTTACTGCACTTACTAGCAGCCAATCACAAAAACACAAAATGTCTTATTTTTGGCATTTTCTACAAAAAACTCAGAAATAGTCTCAATGGCTATCAAGATGCCATTCTTAAGGAAGACTAAAGAATGCTGAATTACAGGAGAACTGGACTGAAAATCAGTTTCAACAGGTCTTATGAAGTGATGAAACTAAATTTGGAATTTTTGTTTCAAATTTCTGTCAATTTGTACAGAGGAGGTCAAGAGAAAGGCGCAACAGGAGAGAGGTACAACAGTGAGTGCCTCCACCGTGTTCACTCTCTAATGGTTTGGGGCTGCATTTCAGTCGGTAGTGATGGGAATCTTGAAAAAAACTGATGGCCTTATGAATGCATAAAAATACAGCGAAAGCATCTGATTGGGAACAGCTTGATTTGATTCAGCATGAGAAGGATCTAAAACATGCTGCTAGTGTAATGGAACACTACTGGTCATGCATTGGCCTCCCAGAGCCTGGATCTCAAGATCATGGAAGCAGTGTGGGAAGATCTTTACAAAGAACAGAACAAAAGGCAGCCAGCATCCAAAGCAGAGCTTTGAATGTAATAAAAAAAAAGCCTGGAGAACTATTCTTGAAGACTACTTAAAGAAATTACAAAAAGAGAGTTCATACTGTGGTGAAGAATAAGGTTGGTCAGGTCAACTATTGACTTTCAAGCTCATTATACAGTAATTGTTTAAACTCTTTTTCTTTTGGCCTTTTTATTCATGTTTGCACATTTCAGTAAATTGCTGCAACTACTTTCCATTTTCCTAGAAAACAAAGAAATGGCAGGTCACTCAAAACTTTTGCACAGTACTATACATCCAAAAAGATGAAATCTTTTACCTGCCTGCAGAGTGCACCAAATACACAGTACAACATAAAATATTGTCCAACATAATCCCTCAGGGGTTTCTGCCACAGAAAGGGAATAATTTGACAAATACACAAATTTGTTAGTTGATTTCATCACCTTTGTTAAACAAACCAGTTTTACACCCACTCCAATCCAATGTCAGAATTTTTTTCCTGTGACCAGGTTTGAGCTTCAATATCATGGGATATATCAGTTTCAATAGAAAAATCCAACTATTTATTGTCTTCAAAATAGAGTAACAGAAACAAGTATTGCCACCCTAGGTGCTTTATCTGTTTTCTTGTGATTCAATGAAAGAAAATACCTGAAACAGTTTTTAAAGGGTCATATCATCATGTGGGATAGGTGTCTGGTCAAAACAGGTTGTAGCATCTGAAAGGGCTTCTTTTAAACTGAGTACTGTTACCAGGTCATCTGGCTTTGATTTCTTATGGTTCCAAATATTTTTCAAATGCATTTTTCAAAACTTACCAAATGTTACTTTTGAGATTCTATTTACTCATGGAATTTAAACCATGATAAAACTGAGTGAATTGGCCATTGTACAATGCATACAATTTGTACATATTTCTATATGTACAAAGGTGTGGTCGAGACTGAATGTTTTGCAATCAGCAAGACAGTCCTGCAGTTATCACAGATTTGCTAGTTAATCAAATTAATTTTAAGGTCTGTCTAGGGACGAATATACAACCATTGCCCAGCAAATGCTCTACAACTACAACAGCAACAACAACAATAACAACAGTGCTACGTGTTAACTCTGGTCTGTATGTGGCCACCATCTTTGACAATACACGGTAGTCTAACTTGAAATGCCAAAAGTTTCTCCACAATTATTCCCTCAGTACCGTAGGAAACTCAGTGGTTGGATGAATGCTGTTGTTCACAATCCTATCATGGAAACTGACAGAATAAGAACTTCACAAAATCAGAGCAGAATTTGAAAGACTATTAAATAAGCACGGAAGGCTCCAAATTTCACAACAGTAGAAATTATTTTAACATGGAAGAATTCATGTCTAGAATATGAGTCCGGTATCAAAATGAAAGTTAAAAAGAGAATTTTCATATGATATTCTCTTTGACCAGCCATATCCCACATTGTGATTAAAATTTACCCAAGAAGAACTTTTAAAAAAAATTTCTCCACTAATTTTTCAGAAAACAGATAAAATATCCATAGTATCAGTGCTTTTTGTTATTCTATGTCATATTAATTAGACTTAGTATTGGTACTGAGACTATAATATATACTTGTTGGTAACACTAAAGCCAAAAATTGTAAGGGCACTGTGAAGCACAAATGTGTTTTTCAATCCTAAAAATTAAATGATGACATCTCTTGCATTTAATACTTTACGAGGAATCAAAGTGACAAAAATAAGACGACTTAAAAACCCAAATTTCAACCCATACCTGTGTAATTATAAGGATCTGTAACTTACTTTTCAAATGATGTAGATACATTTTTGCATGGCTTGATTAAATATGCTGAAGTCCCTGTGCAAAAAACAACCAAAACAAAACAAATCTCATTCTGAAGAGGGCAGGTGGGAGACTCACTGATTTTCCATGGAATGACCCATCAGTTATCTATTTAAAATCGGAATTACAAATACTTGAGATTTAGAAATGTTTCTTACAGAGGAAAAAAATGAGATGTTCTTTCCCCCCCTTTTATCTCTTTTTTAAATACTGATTAAAATTCAATGAAGCAAATTTTACAGTCAGAATCACCTTAAGGCTTAAGGTAATTTCTTACTGGAAATTCTAAAAGAAAAACAGCATAACATAAAATTGCAAAAGAAGTCAAATTCTTGTTGTGATGCAATTGCTTATACTTTGCAGCTCCTCAAACCAGCAAGCAAGTACACATCTGCACACACCTTGAATAGGAACAAATCCCCTGCTGAAATTCCCAAAAAGCCTCCACTGTGAACTGACAATCCAGTCCTCGGGTCTACAGCTCTATCCCTCACAGTGAGCTGATCTGAGTCTTATACCCTGGATTGACCAGGGTAAGCCTAAACATTCTGAGACTCTCAAAAGTACACCTGGCCACCTGAAAATCAACCTCTGGAGAAAATATCCCAGATGACAACTTTTATTCTGGTTCATCTACTTCTGGGCATGCACTGAGTCACTCCAGATCTCTTCACTCCTGCTGGGGTGTGGAGACCTGGCATGAATCTCCCATGTGCAGGGACCTTCAACAGGGACAATCTTCTTGACCATCTGGCATTTGAAGCAGAGTGTACTCTTCCACTGAGTCTGAAAAAGAGGTATTCTTTATGGAAGAGAAATATTTCTTTGTATTGAAAGCCTCTTTGATCAGAATGCCCTCAGTAAACCAACAGGGTGCATAAAACCTCAGAAAATATCGGAATAGCTTTGAACCTTGCAGCTAGAATAATACCGTGCATGGTTTAAAGTGAAAAAACAAAACAAACAAAAACAAAACAAAAACAAAGAATCACTGTTTTTTTTATTGCATCTGATACTTTTGATCCATCATGTTTGATGCACCTCTACAGGTAAACTAATACAAAAGACCTCTAATACACAGCCGACTTTGCACAGTGGAAATGTGGAACACTCACTTTGTAGTATATTTGTGGGAATTAGTTTTTTATACATGTGTCTGTGTAAAACATTGAAATCCCTCAGACAGATCAGAGAGCAGTGTCAGGTGCCAGAATTAGCATCTTCTCAGGAGATATATGACTATTGCAGTTACTTTAACAGGGCCCACAAGGTTGCCCTGTCAGCCACATCCAGACAATTAACAAATCAGCTTACTGACAACTTTAAAGTGTGGAAGGATTTATGTCAGTGCAAAACACAAACTGTTCTCCAGGCATTTATTTTTAGTCCTCAGACAAGGAAAGCATTATAAAATGCTCACATCAGAGGCTCCAAAGAATTGCTTTTAAGGTGCTTTGTATTTGGTATTGAATAGTTAAATGTCAAAATAATGTTATAAACTATTCAGACCATCAAAGTAGACTTGACTGGTTCATGCAGGGTCATAGTTGTGACAAAGCCTGGTAATGCATTTTTTAGTTTATTAACATGTAAAAGAAATATTTTTTTTTCACTTGTAGGGTGCTAAACAAATAACCTTGCTGACCTCACATTTAGCATTTTCTACAATTACAAAAAATAAAATTGAATCACAAAAAGATAGGCTTTTAAAAGATATAGACTTTAAGCAGTATACTAATACAGATTATACAAGTAAATGAGCATAAGCAATTTTTTTTTCTTTTTGATCATGAGAAACAGTAAAAGCCCCAGGAACAGTACCTAGAAACCATCCAAGTGGACCACAGAGATCCGTAACCTATATACAAGCAACATGGGCAACTCTGATTTGAATTCTTAATTTTCTGTGTGTTTCCTGTAAAAACGCTAATCTTCAGTTTCCTCTAATTGTTTATGTCCCTCAGTGTATGCAATTTGAAAATAACTGAAAAGCACACCTCAGCTGTGGTGAACAGGAGGAGACAGTCAGCTTTGTGGCCATTCATCACTGCTAATAGGTCATAGTCTACACCTGATATTGGGCATATTTCACTGGGTAAAAGAAAATCCAGGGTAAAACCAAAGTCACCTGAGGTTTGTGGCTTTAGGAAGAGCTTAAGCATGAGTAATACATGGTCAAGCACTTCCTAAAGCAATCCTAGTGACTTTGGTGCTCTGTAATAGTTCTCACCTGCTGTGACTTGTGGCTTTCTTCCAAGGGTTGTCATCTCTTCATTCAGTCAGATGGCTGCCATCAAATCCACAATCCCAATTAATTCACTGATTCTTTATGATCTGGGTGGCATAGAGAACCTGTTTCCAGCTCTTAATCTGTGCTTCAGATAATGAGACAAATCTGTGAAAGGTAAACTTGACAACAGCTTGTGCCTTCTAAACCAAATAAACCCTAATGACTTCAAAACTGCCAGTTTTACTGCAGTTCTGTAGATGGAAGATCACAGATGGATCAGTTCTGGCGGGGGACCTTTTTTATTTTTTTTTCAAACTGTAGATTAGAGATTCTCTGTGTTGATGATTGGCTGAGCCCAACTTGTATTGACATCCAGACAGGTGCATGAATGTTATGAAAGATGGGGAGGTAGTCAAGAGGCTGGGAGGGTGGTGGTACTTGTAAAGAGGGAGACAACGCTTTCATATGGTTATACTGATAGAATACTAATAAAGTTGGACACATGTGTCCTGCACCAGCCCTACCCATTTGTAAGCGCATACAATCCTTCTCTGAACTTCACAGTGCTATATAGCAATCTCTGCCTGTAAAATTTCAATTCATACACCAACCAATTACTTCAATTCAAAGGAAGGAGTCTGCAAATTTCAGTCTAAATATTTGAGCTTGGGGAGCAAGTGGAATTTGGGGAGTAAACACATTCTCTGCTTAGCTTGATAATGTCAGGGGTGTGCGTGTGTGTATCCGTGTGTATCGTGCATGCACAAAATAGGGGGCTTAGAAACAAGTCAAACACTAAATCAAAGGAAGGAGTTGTAAATTTACCCTCTAGATACTAACTAACTGCTGATCTCTAAAGAAACCTCAGCTGCACAGCTCCCGAAGCCAACAGTATTAAAATTATTTTTGTTGATCACGTTAACGTGCATGAAACTGAAATTCTGGAGGGTTTTTTTTTTATTCTACAAAATAAATAATAAATGAAATAAATAAATACAATAAATAATAAATGATAAATAAATAAAATTTGAATCTGAATATCTGAAATTTATATTAAAAAAAATACTTAACACTAACATACCGTTGACATAAGCCTCCAAATAAAAAAGAAACTTGGTAATGCATTACCGGAGAAACTTTTTGGTGATTTACATTGAGAAACCATCTTTGAATATAGGGTGAAGGCGAGTATTTTAGTTGTAAACACACCACAGGCATTAGACTTGAAAGGGAACCACTTAAAAAGCTCTCCTTTTTCAAAGTCTAAGATCTATGAAGCGTAAAACCATGTACAGCAGCCGGTGTGCTGGAGATACAATAAAGACAGTTAATGGTATATATGTCCATTTGACATCTCAGGGGGAGGTATAACTGATGTCAGGTGTTGGTCAGAACTGATGCTATCTACAGAGTTGTGAAAAAAATATTTGATCCCTTTATGAGTTTCTTTTTTTCTTTTTTTTTTTGCACATTTATTACACGTTTCAGATCATCAAACAAATTTTTATGTTAGACAAAGCTAGCCCAAGTAAATACAAAATGCAGCTTTTAAATGATGATTTCATTTATTAAGGAAAAAAGCTATCTAAGCCTGGCAGTGTGAAAAAGTAATTGCCCCCGAAACCCAATGACTCGTTGTGCCAGCCTTGGCAGTGGGAACTGCAATCAAGGGTTTGTGATAACTGTCGATGAGACTTTCATCACTATGGAGGCATTTTAGCGCACTTGTGTTAGGAAAATCATTTTAATTCAGCCACATTTGAAGGTTTTTGAGCATGAATGGCTTGTTTAAGGTCATGCCAAAGCATCTCAATCTGATATGAGTCTGGCCGGTGTTTCAGGTCATTGTTTTGCTGCATTCCACTTGAGCCAAAGGCAAGAACTGATGGCAAGATATTGTCCTTCAGGATTTTCTTGTAGGGAGCAGAATTCATGGTTCCATCAGTTATGGCAAGTTGTCCAGGTCCTGAAGCAGCAAAACAGCCCCAGACTATCACATTACCACTACCATGGTTGACTGTTGCTATGATGTTCTTTTATGAAATGCTGTACTATTTTTCTCCAGATGTACAGTAATGGAACTCAAACAAAAAGTTCGGCTTTTGTCAGCCCACAGAAGATTTTCCCCAAGGTCTTGAGGATCATTAAGACATTTTTTTTAGCAAATGTGAGAGGATCCTTTGTGTCATTTTTTTTCCAGTAGTGGTTTATGCCTTGGATGCCATTTTTGCCAAGTCTCTTTCTTACTGTTGAATCATGAATGCTGAGCTTAATGAGGGAATTGATCCCTGTAGATTTTTATAATTGTCCTGGGTTATTTTGTGACCTCCTGGATGAACCGTCACTTGGAGTAATTTTGGAAGGGCATCCCCTCCTAAGAAGGGTCACCACTGTTCCAAGTTTCTGAGTTCCACTGTTCTGGCTTTCCCTGTTGTTTGTTGGAGTCCCAAAGCCTTAGAAATGGCCTTTTAACCCTTTCCAGACTGACAGATGTCACTGACATTGTTTCTTATCTGTTCTTGAGGTTCTTTGGAAAACTCAAGACCAGCTGAGATCTATTCTTGATCTGTCTTGATGTCAGACAGGTTCCATTTAAGTGGTTTCTTAATTCAACAGGTCTAATCAAGCTTAGGTATGGTTAGTTAAATTGAATGGGAAAAAATGTGTTTAATCATAGGTAATTAATTATTTAATAATGACAGGCAATTCCTTTTTTTACTAAGGTTCAGGCAGGTTGCGATATCTTGTTTTTCCTAATGAATGAAATCATGATTTAAAGACTGCATTTTCTATTTACTTGGTTTATTGTTGTCTAATATTAAAATTTGTTTGATGATCTGAAAAATGCAAGTCTTACAGCTATTAAATAAAAAAAATAAATTAAATAAGAACTCAAGGATGGGGGCAGAAGAAAAAACTTTTTCATAGCACTGTAAATACAATTGAAATATCTCTATTTCTCTCGTCATGGCTTGTCGTGGCTGGGAATGCGCCACAGGTCAGTCAGTGAGTGAAGAAGGACGCACTTAAAGGAAAGCTTGACATGCGCTCCAAACATTGTCTGACTCTACTAATAAGAAGATAATTTGCCTTTAAGCTCTTGGTCTTCAGCAGAAGAGCCTGTCATCAGTTCAGGAGTGAGATGAGAAGCATTGACCAGCATGGTTTACTCTGAGATTGTACAGTGAAATTTTGTCCCACAAGCTCAGGCTATTTTTTTTTGCTGTGGATTTCTGATGTAATGGGCTCTGCAGTGTTTTTGGCCACACCAACACAATGGGCTCTCCCCAAACAGCCTTACTATCTAGATTTAGCTCCCTGTGAATTAGTCTTCCAAAATAAAGTTTAAGTTGAGTGGCTTTAGGCAAAGCAGACATGCAGATATTTAGAGCAAGACTTCGAGGGAATGGTGTAAAGATTGAGGGGGACTGAGAGAAGTGCAGTGCTACACAAGTAGAGAACCTTGAAGGCGTTGCATCTGAGTATTCCACACTGAGACATCATGGCCATAACATCCAGCAACAGTGGTTCATTGACCCAATGTTCATGCTAATTAGTGCAACTTTAAATAGAGGCAGCATGTTGTAGAAAGAATTTATAATATTTTACCACTAAGCTATCTGTTGAAAATGGTGCTTTCCTGTCCAGTCAACCTCACACATACTCTAAATGCAAGCTTCAACACTTCCCTTCACTAACCTCTGTAGTAATATGATCCATTTTTCTCTATGTCATTGTTTTTACAGCATATAATGGCTACATCTGATGCTGAGTTGCAAAAATGCTTGCAAAGCAGAGCTGGTGCAGAGTGCCTACTTTATGTATGAGAATCATGACCTGCAAAAAGACAGCACCGTAAACAACACACGAGAATTTTTTGCTTATTATAGGCTGATTCTTGTCCTTTACTTCTCTAGCAGCTTTGTCCCCTACATTTATCATATTTCTTTCCAAAGGAAAAACATAATCTGAAACCAAGGGAACAGGGATATACGGTATTACTCTTATTAAATCCACCAGCAATTAACTCTAAATATTTAAACTACCCCAAGACCTTCTTTAAATCATTGTAGCTTTAGTTTAGTCAGAGGACAGACAATAGATGCAATGTTGTCAGACAGAGTTGAGAGTGGAGCAGAAAGTGTGGGCGTGCATGAATGACAAACCAGAGAGTGCATGTTTTTAAGACGTCCTCTCCATCTCACAAACTGAGTAAAATATAGTGTAATGTCAGTTCTACTGAAAATGTATGGACATCACATTTTGAGCATGCAGCCTACAGAGAGCAGATGAGAGAAATGTCATACACATAGCTCACCTGAAAAGGCCAACATTGTTTCACTGCACTTTTCTTCAGATCAAACCCTCACAAGAGCACCATTATTTTAACAAAAAGCTCCTTTGACGATAAAACACTGTGCGACTCCTTAGCCTTGTACTCTCTGGCATTAGTTTGACTTTTTATGAGGCTTTATCCTTTGCTCTGTCTGGATCCGTCTTTCAGATCTCCTTCTGGTGTTTTTAAAAAATTATTATTTAATTCTCTTATTATAATTCTTAATATAGAGAAATTAGTATGAATAAAAAAATGAGAACAAATTGGAATCTTTCCATTAAATCTGTAGCCACATGCTGAGGACCTCTCAATCGATATTTTCTTCTCACTATCAGTTCCAGGCGAGTGAGCATGGTAGTGGCATACTATTAGGTTATTACAAAAGCAAATCAGTCAGCAGAATTAATTTTCTTGAAAAATATGAGTCTGCCTAAAGGGAATTAATAACCACCAAGGCACGTTACGTAGGGGTTGAATTTTCATCACTTGTTCCAGCCAGTTCAACATGTGTGCAGAAATCTGCCTGCTTTGCTGATGGCTGGTTGTTTCTTCAATCACAAGTTCGCTTGGCATTTAAGCAAATTAGAAATTTGCTAACATGAATTTGTTTGGAAGTCTGATTCGTATGTATTTTACAAGAGGATGAGGGAAAAATCCAAATATACAAGTACAAAATGTATTTATTCACAATTCATTCTTAAAAAAAATTCAGTTCAGTTATATCAGCTTCACAAGATTTGATATATTTAGTATTTAAATAAACAGCTTCTTTCATAATTTTGAAATTTCAAGTTTGAAGATTCAAGAAGTTTATTGTCATATACACCGCAAAACACAGTGGTTATGCTGAGCAATGAAATTCTTCCTTGCGACTGCCCTACACACAATTGCAAGAAATAAGTAAGTTAGAATAAAATGAAAGAAAAAGTATATAGAAAAATAAAAAAGGTAAAAATAAATAAATAATAAAGCAAGTGCAATATATACAGATATATAATATATACAGATGAAAAAAAGGCAGGTAATTACAATTGGTTAATCAGTCAAATTTGAATTATATTACTCTTTTTTACTCTTTCTGTTTTACTTTCTTATTTTTACTTTTCCATCCATCCATCCATCCATCCATCAATTTTCTTTCTTTTCTTATCTGGTGCTGCCCCTGGAATTGGTTCTGTCCCCATTTTTACTTTTATAACTTCAATTCTAGTCCTGAAAGAAAGCTTATTTTTATATTTTGTTTAACTTAGCATCATGCTCTGACTAACACAGTAAACAATCCTAAATGTTTCCATTACAGTCTCTCAGGAATCACCTGAAGTTCAGTTGTTGGATTTTTATTTTTATTTTTTTGTATGATTTGTGAGCTGAGTCATTTTCAAAGGTGATGCCTCTGATCAAACAGATAAGGTTTGTATCATTTGTCAACAAGTCGCTCAGTAATCACAAAACCAAACATTTATTAAAGCGTTGCACACTTTCTGATTTCTGCAAACACTGTGTTTAAAAAGATTACAAGATAAGAAATCTTTATTATATCATCAGTCTTATAAATATCTTTATAAATCAAGGTTGGGTTTAAAGTTTAAATTGAATGCTACATGCACTGTACACCTGCTGAAATGCTAGTTTCTGACACATTCTGAAAATATGCCAGTGCATCCAGCCAAATACCAAAGTCACTGAGACTAAAGCCACTTGACTCTTAATTTCCTACACGATGTTCAAAAGAAGTTGAATAATATGTCTAAAAGGTCTTATCTTATCTATTAGAAAAGTAATTGAAGTTAGATAATCTAGTGCAGTCAACATTTCCACTTCTGCAAGTATTCTCTCTTTTTCTAACTTCAAACACTGACTGTGAGTCCCTGAAACAGAGTAGAAAATACTTTACCTGAGGTCAAATGCATTAACAGAATGAGAATTTATTATGCAAGCAGCATAGGTAAGTAATGTTTAGACTTCAGGGATACTACAGGGCTTTCTGATTAACTGTGCTCATGTGTTCTGTCCCCGTTTCTATCATACAGATGAGAACTTAATAAAAATGCATTGCCATACCCTTGCTCATACGGTGGGTGAGACAACAGTAAATTTGCATTCAACCATGGCAGATGTTGTCATATGCTTAACTTCACTTAATCACCTCTGCAGAGAGATGCAAAAATATTTTTTTTATGTCTTGATCAAAGAATGACATCTTCTGTCCCCACAAAACCAATCCTTTCTCACTGAGGGGAATTATTTGTTTCTCATATCTTTCATTGGCTGTTGCATACTTCACGAAGCCACTGACCTAACAGGAGAAAGATTTAATGACAACATTTACATATGTGCAGTCTGTATTGACCCACCAGAGATCCTCCACAGTCAGCAGATTCTAAATCAAAACCATTAACGTTAATGTTATAACATGTCACTTTTTTAGACAGGCCTGTAATAGCACCGCAAGCAACTGTCAACTGTGTTGTCATCAGCTTACACTGTGTTATATGTAGATCTTATATGATGCTATGAATGATACTTCATTTATGATTCATTATTGATCCCACAATGGGGAAATTACATGAGGGTTGTTATTGTTGAGTTTAGGTTTTGTTTTTTTGTTTTTTTTGTTTTTTTGTAGGCTTAATGTACAAATTTCACACTGATTATAAAAAAGAAAATGTCTAGTGGTAGTAGTCAATATGATTTTTTTCCCATCTTTTGAAGTTGATTTTCTTTTCTTACCCCATAAAAATTTGAATATGTTATGGAGCCAAGCTTCCCTTAAAGCTCCAGAAATTCAAATTAATCACTACTATGTGAGAATTAGAGTTTATGACTAAGCCAATAGAGGTGAACCATGTCTGTAATTGCCATACTGAAGCATGACTTGTTGGAAGTGAAATGTGAAAACTGCATTGCCATCATTTTCTCTCTCATATATGTGATTTCATGCAAATGTTCTAAACCCTTGGAAAAAAAGAGGTAATGGCTCAGTTTTTATAATGACTTTTTTATGCCACATTTCACTGGTAGAGATAGGAGGTGGCTAGTGACTTAAGGGCCTTAACACCCCATAAAGGCTCAATGGTTAGAAATTGCAAAATATTTG
>VUQJ01002210.1:3799-13862 GCA_015108635.1 Andinoacara biseriatus | reverse complement strand
CAAAAGCACCCGAGTGGCCTCAGAGCAGGCGCACGTGTGGCTCATTAACGGAGGAGGTGTCACATGTGAGGACTGTCATGATCTTATTGTCCTTCAGTGATGGCGCTAAACCTTTGGTGCCTTTTTCCTTCAGACGCTGTGAAAATAAAGTCATAAATTAGCTTCAAAATAATCAGAATTAAGACAGGAGAGCCAGCCTCCCCATAATAATAATAATAATAATAATAATAATAATAATAATGGACATGAAATCTACTTTCCACCTACTTTTATTCACTTTTTCTTCTTTCGCATTGTCTCCTTTCCTTCCTTCTTTTCCATTTTCCTTATTAATTCCTTCCTTCCGCAGTTGTTCCTTTTATTTCCTTTCCTTCTGTATTCCTTCCCCTTTCCATCCATCCTTCCCTTCTTCCTAATTTCCTTCCAGATCTTTTTTTCCTGGTTTGAAGCTGTTTGTGTTGGAACAATAAAGCTGAAACTTGGCCATCAAAATGAACACAATAAATTAATAAAATAACAATTTTTAAAAGTCTGGTGCAAAAAAGATGAACTCTGATTTATTTGATTGTTATTAGTATTTGTCCTGTTTCCCATAAAAATTAAATTGGTGAAAGCGCGATCGTTTTTCCCATGAAGCAAAGCGCCCTCTGAGTAAACGATGGTTTGCAGTTACAGTCAGGAGATAATTATGACATATTTAGATCAGCTGTCATCCATCTTCCTGACCGCAGGCTGGAGCCACGCCCTGTCGGTGACGCAGGAGGAGGCGTGCGCTCCTGATGCCTTTAAAACACGGAGGAGCGCGCCGCCGTGCGCAGCTCCGTGCGGGGACGAGACGGAGGAGGAGGAGGAGAGTGTGAGCGCAGACCGGTGAGGAAGAAGAGCAGAGAGGCGCTCCTTCACAGGAATACGGAAAAGTTGGCAGCTGTTCCAGCTGTTTGCCGAGTCCCACAGAGCTCAGGAGGAGTTCCGGTGGAGCCCAGAGCTCACAGCTCGGAGGTGAGTTTATGGCGGGCAGCGAGACTTCAGGGGCGGTTTTTATTAGAATCAGTTGGAGGAAAATTCAGCTTCAGGGACATATTTTTAATATTTGCAGTTTCTCAGACTTTAAAGCCAAATAAACGCACGAGCCCATCTCTGCTCCAGAGCGCGTGATGTTTTCACAGGACAGGAAACCAGAGTCTTCATCAGTCTGCAGCATGAAGGCAAAAACACGCAGGACGCGGGTTTTATTCCACAAAAATGGCACAAATATGAAGTAAAATGTGCAGCGTCCTTTATCTGAGCAGAGATCGGTCACTTTGTCCTAGTTTATTGATCTGAGGAGAAGATGCGTGTTTATCACGGACTGTGCGCGGGAGTTAAAGTTTTCCCTTAGATGCTAAAACACTAAAATGTCCTCACATTTGCTCTGACAGGAGAGTTTTGAGCCAGTTTTAGGCACGATCTCCGGGTTTAAGCCTTTTCCTCCTCCTCACTCTGAGCCGTCTGTGAAACAACCACAGATTTAATTTCTCCTAATGATGTAAGTTGATGTCACAGGCTGCGTGTAAAGATGGAAGTAGCCACCGTGACATCACCCACTGGTTAATTGCTGTCATCATCTCCAGGTCTGGAAACCAGCTCATTAACTCTTGCCATTAGCCAATGAGAATCTCCTCATTTATCATCCTTTTTTGGCTCTAATTGGACCATAATTTACTAAATTAACATTGTGATTTATTAGTCAAGACGTGAAACCAGTGATTAAGACCATAAACTCATCAGGAAAGTGTTTCCTCAGGTCAGATTAAGGGGGAAGCTGGCTCGTTTCTCAGACTTCCACACAGTCGGAGTTCATTGGTAACTAGAGCAGTCGCCCCCTTGTGGCCGTCGGTAGGAACGCAGGCTCTGTGGTGTATACAATAGTGAGATCAAGAAGAGTCATTTGAGGCGATCCGGCGTGTTTTTGTTCATGAAAGCCAACAATGTCAGCATGATTAATCTTTACTGTGCACTCGTGTTTCTGTGCATCACTTAGAAACATAAAAAGAAACATTTTAGCGGCGTTCAGAGAATTAAAACCAGCCAGTGGAGGTTGGAAAGACTTCACGACTTCGAGAGCTTCGTGTCCCAAAGCCTGCTTTTCATTTTCATGCTGCTGTGTGTAATAAATGCTCAGCACTGTTAATATGTTGGCTGGTTGTGGGTGTCATGTGAGACATTTTGTGGCTTTGAGTCGGTTGGTTTGGGTTTGAAGACTGAAGTTTTGTAAAATTGGGCTTTTGAAACGGTGCAAAACTTGAAGAAAAGCATGTTAGCAGATGTGAACGAGTCCACGGGAGCTCAGCTACAAGCTACACTCACACACTTTCTCCCAGAGCGGACGCACTCGGATGGGCGCAGCCTGGGATCGGACCTTCTGATTGGTAGACGGCCTGCTGTACCACCTGAGCCGCAGGTGACCCGCACAAAGCAGTAACTATAAAACAGGCGAGACTCGACTTCAGGTGATGGCAGCATGTTTGGTTATCCTTGTTCACGGATCTGGAGACGGAGTTTGGAGTTCATTAGTTTTTCCAGGTGCGCGCTGCTCGACGAGGAAACCGCCCAGAGGCGCTTTTTTAACAGGAAGTGGCTGTTAGGAGTTTTTGTAATGAACTCGTTCAGAGATGAGAAACACGCTCAAGCACAATATCTGTAAATATAATCACGTTTGCCACTTTAAGAAAGAATATTTATAGTGAAGTGAAGAACCGATGAAGTCTTCTGTGGTCCAGCTGGGACCTCAGGTCACCTGAGAGAGACCCCTAAAATAACTGAAGTAAAGATGGCGGCTGCAGCTAAAGCAAACCTCAGTCTGCGGGACGCTCTCACAGGTCAATCTGCCTGTCAGTACGTTTCACTGTTGCCATCGACCAACCTCATAAAAATAACTTACAGGTTTGAAAAGTGAAACCTGCATTCTTTCTAGTGGCCAGCAGGGGACGACTCCTATGACCCCGTGTCTCCAATTTCAGGTCATATTAAGGCCCCGTTTACACCCCGTTTTGATGTGTTTCAGCCGTTTCAGAAACGCTCTACGTTTACACGAGAACGCATGAAACGAGGAAAACAATGTAGTTCCCATTGCCAGGCCACAAGGTGGCGGTGTTTTTTTGCAAAGTTTGTTTACACAACACGCACATGCGTGGAGAGACTTAGACAAAGATTTATTAATTATTTACAAAATGGCCAATGTGCGAGTCTTTGTGGACGGAGGACGAGGTTGGAGCTGCTGCACTCAACGCTCAATGATAAAACGGCAAAAACACAAGAAAAGATCGACCGTGAATCGCGCGAAGTTCACTGAACGCTAACGCTCGAGTGTTGTTCCTCTATTAGCGCATGTGCTGAAAACTGTGGCCGTCATGACCACAGTGCGCATGTGCGAGGACCCCCGTTTCCCAAACACTCCGGCTTCAACCGTTTACACGAAAACGCAAGGCGGTGCTTTTCTGAAACGCTCCACTCTGGACCCTGTTTCGAAAACGCTCCGTTGTCGTGTAAACGGGGGGCCGAAACACATCGAAACGACGCCGTTTTCATTTTGAAACAGTGTCGTTTAAAAAAAAAAAAAAACTCGCCACAATCACAACAACAACAAATGCTCCTATCAGCACAGAGTGATGTCACAGTGGCCACAGCCGTCTTTTATTTACAGTAAAGCAGCTGTGCGTGTCGTTAGCACCAGGTGACCCGCTCCGAGCCGCCGTGAGGGAGGCGGCTGGTGTCTGATTGGCTCAGAGTGTGACTGACTCAGTAAACTGGAATGAATATTTATTAGGAGGGATCTTTCTATCAGCTTTTCTTTCTTTGCTTGTGAGCGGCGTCTTTTTAATTTGCCCGAAACTGTGAGAAGGATCGCCGCGGCCGCACGAACTCGTGCCCTCGGTGTTAATTAAAAAGAGGCCCGTTTTAATGAAACGGCACGTCTCTCTGTGAGCGTCTCAGGAGGAGTAACTGGATCCGTGTGACCGTGCACCCTCGCCGCCGCCCTTAGTCACTTTAACCCCCCCACACTGAGAGGAGGTTACTCGCTAATTACACCTGAAGATTATGGAGGGAGCATCACTGAGCCGGGGGGGGGGCTTAATAATTTCAGAATAAAAGCCCCAGCACAGAGCTCCTCCAACAGGCTGCAGACTGCCTGCATCCTTCCTTTCCTTCCTTTCGCCTTCTGCCTTCCCTCCTTTCCTTTTCTTCCTTTTTTCCTGCTCTCCTCTGTCCTTAGCTTCCTTCCTTTTCCTTCCTTCCTATTTTCTTCATTTTCTCGTTCCTTTTGTTCTTTTTTCCTCCCTTCTTTCCTTCCTTCCCCACTCTAAACCGTACAGGTGAGAAGGTGGGATCAGGGTGACACTGAGGGGCTGCTGCTGTGTTGGAGGCCAGACGAGGACTTTATGAACGAGCTGCAGTCGTCGAGCTGAGAGGAAAATAAATGAACTGTTGTTCATAAATACCTTAAAGCTCGTCTCAAAGCAGTTTTTCAGCTCTGATCTTTTCGGGTTTGATCTGAGGGAACAAGAACAAACATCTGCGGAGCCGCCGGCTCTGACAGGCGACGCTGCAGGTCATAAGTTTAAATGGCAATAAATAAAAAAAGCAGGCGCTCACAAACCGGCAGCAAAGACAAGGAAGCTTCGAATGATTAGAGTAAGATCGTTGTGTAGACCGATCCGCCCTGTGACACGTGAGACTGAGACCGTTTGAGCCCGATTGAGGTCCATGAGACGTCCGCCAGCATCCAGGAAAAATGAGCCGATCTCGGCTCCGTCAGCCCGAAACTGGATCAGATTCATCAGTTTCTCTTCTTTAGCTCCTGCTTTTATGCAGCGTGCAACTTTTCCTTCACGGGCGACTCTCCAGGATCAGCTAATGAAGACAGAAGCTGCAGTTTGTTGGGGATCATCTGTGTGTGTCTGTGTGTGTGTGCGCGCATCATATGTTTATCACAGTCTGATTGTGGTTCTTCCTGACGACTGTCAGACCTCCATGCTCAGGAGGGAATCTCAGAAATATGTTTTTGTGTTCCAGGAAACGACACAAACTGCAAATATTTAGGAAATGGGTCGAAATAAATTCCTGAGGTGGAAAACGTAAGCCAGAGAAACACGACCTCAGAAAACACGATAACGGAAACAAACGAGGTTCTTAAACATGAAAAATGAGCCAACAATTTGGAAAAGAAACATTTTGGAAAACACACACACACAAAAGCATGTTTCAAGAATGCAGAAAATGTCAAAATTTTTAAAAATTCGAACCTTTCCCGTAAACACGACGAAGCAGAAAATCCAGAAAAATATGACAACAAACTCCAAAACACAAAGTTTGTAAATCACAATGTTCCATAAAAACCATAAACCAGGACGTTTCCAGAAAACATGGCGACATCTCAAAAAGCCCAAAACTGAACTTCCATAAATTCCTGGAAACACAAGAAGACAACATTTCAGAAACTTTCCAGAACCAAAGTGTGACAAACTTCCTGGTAAACACGGCGCCGTGAGGACGCAGGCTTTTAGTCCTCTCTGCAGATGAATCTGTGGACCTGCTGCGGATAAATCGGAGCCTGGAACGTCCCTGGCATCGCCTGAGCGCTGACACACGCCGAGGCTTTGTGCTGCAGGAGATGATTAAAAGCAGGATTTGCATTTTAATTGGATAAGATTTGTATCATTGAGGTTTTTTGGCAGCTGTCTCGGATCTTCTGAAATGAACACAGGTGTTGGTGTGATGATTGCTCCGGCTGCTCCTCCGCAGTTTGTTTCAGGAATGTTTGGACATTTTTCCGGTTAAAGAGCTCCGTGTGTTTGCCTTTAAAGGTTTCAGACTCATTAACTCTCTCTGGTAACCTGCTTCCATCCTATAACATGACCGTGTGTGTGAGGCAGCCCGGCCTCCTCCCCCAGCCGAGGCTCGCTCCGTGTTCGGACTTCTCGGCAGAGACAAACTCGTGATGGCGTGCAGGTTTTCTCCTCTTTATTCCACAGGGGTGGGAAGCTGTTTATGCTCCGCAGACTCGGCCCGCTAATTGATTTCATGGCTGGTGATGTGCCGCCCAGAGGAATCTGGCACCGAAGATGGGAGGAGGAAAAACACCCTGCAGGAATAAATCCAGTATTAATGACATCATGATGACCTCACATTCACACTTATGGGTGAGTGAGGTCAGAGGTCGAACCAGCTCAGTTTTACTTTCAGGAGAAGCTGAAAGCTAACAGCTGGTTGCTGGTCGATGATTCGGACTCCGGACCGGCCGATTGGCCTGAATTTGCTGTGACTTGTTGGATCTGTGGCGGATCTGAGGAACGCCGCCCACCTGTCGCTTAACTATGAGACCAAAGCGGTTCATTTCGGTGGTAACGTGGGACATTTTAAACCACGTTTATGGGATTCACTGACTTATGGAGCCTCAAGTGGGCATTAGAGGAACTGCGGCCTTCAGTCCTCTGAGACAAGCTGTTTTAGCTCCTCCCCCTTTAAGCCAACTTCCTTCTGATTGGCTGCCCCTCATAAACAAAAGGCGAGAGGCTTCTAAAGTATTTGGGATACCTCCTCTCTGACATCACAGGGATCCAGAGTAGAAAAAGCTGCAGCTTTTGACTCATGGGGAGTACATGTACATCTGACCTCCACATCTGAGACTTAATGTTTAATGTGAACGTCCACCTCTGGAGCAGGAGATGTATGGCAGGAAGTAACGGGAAGCACAGAGTCCGGGTCCGCAGATTTGAATTCCGGCCTTCCTGTGTTTCCTGTGTGTGAGTGTGGATCTGGTCGTGGTTACTGAGCTGTTACTGAAGGTACTCAAAGCTCCTGAGAGTTTAAGGCTAAAATGACGAGCTCGAGTTTCGCCGGTTTTAAATTCGCGGCCTCACTTCTCATTGAGAGGCTCATTGATGGCTGAAGCGTCACTAATAAGAAGGTCCCAGCGCGTGTGGCTGTTTGCGGTTTGAGCGCAGCCTTGGGCTTCTTAACACGGTGTTCCTGTGGTTGATTGGAGCCAGGTGTCTACTCTAGGAAATGAGGGTACTGAGGGCAGCCCGCCCCGCCGCAGAGGACCAGCTGCTGCTCGCCGCAATCTCAAATGATCTTGTGGGAAGGCTAGTCGTAAAGCTAAACATGCCCTTGCTGAAATTAGACGCTCTGGAGGACAAATTGTGCTGTTGTTGCTCATTTGGAAAATGAAATCTAGCCCTGCAATTATTTTATGTTGTTGTTGGCCCTAATTATAAATCATGGAAGCGGCTGAGGAGGCAGTGTTGCTGACTCATTGCTGAGCACACACACACACACACACACACACACACACACACACACACACACTGCTATGGTCGTACTCAAAAGCAATATTATTCCCAGCTGTGCATGAAATCAGCTCGGCTCTGTAATGGAAAAATGAGAGTAAGGAGGAATATGCTGAATGCTGCCTGATGGTACATGTGTTTCCATAATGTTTGAGAGGAGATGAAGGAAAGAATTCCGAGCAGATTCCCTCCTCGTGGGGCTGTTTCTGTGCTGAGGCCGCGCTCGTGTTTTCACATTCCTGTTGGGGGCAAAAAGCCACATTTGGGAACAACATTTGGGAACATGCTCCTGCCTCGTGTGCTTGATATGCACAACATCAAATGGCTTTTTTTTTTAAAGATGTGGGTGCAGCCTCGTTGAAGTTTACCACAGACTGTACATAAAAGATGGACGTAGGCATGGTGACGTCACCGTTTTGGTTTCTAATCTCCAGTTTTGAAGAGTTTTGAGTACGCGTAAGCATAAGTGACCAAATTCGGGCACTTCTGGCTGCAAAACCAGCAGCGAGGAGCTTTGGAGCCGGAGGCACCGTATATCAACGAGCTGTTCTCTGGTCTCTGTGCAGCCAGCTGAGGGGTACAGGGACCATCCACCCCATCCATGCATCCATGTTCGGCCTCTGACCTGGGTCCAGGCTGCAGGGGCAGCAGTCTAAGCAGAGCCACCCAGACCTCCCTGTCCCTGACCGGGTCTACCCCAGGGTCTCCATCCAGTTGGACACGCCCCTCAGCTAGGAGGGGAGAATAAGATACAAATAAAGACTTTAAGGTCACCCAGCTTAGTGAAAATAGGACAGGTGAAGCTTTGGCTAGGTTTCCTAATTTCATATCTCATTATTTAATGAGTTTTCTCATTGTTTCCTGCACTTCCTCTTTCTTCCCACAGGTGGCGATGGTGAACAGCAGGGTGGAGGCACCCGCGGTGGCAGTGATGGGAGGCGGGACGGCAGGCAGGTCGTGCGCGGGATGCGGGGGTCGGATCGCGGACCGTTTCCTGCTCTTCTCCATGGAGCGGTACTGGCACACGCGCTGCCTCAAGTGCTCCTGCTGCCACGCTCAGCTGGGCGAGTACAGCAGTACCTGCTACAGCAAAGGCGGCATGATCCTCTGCAAGAACGACTACATCAGGTGGGGCTTCTTCAGATGCACAACACCTCTGCTGTTCAGCACGTGTGTGTGTGTGTGTGTGTGTGTGTGTGTGGGAGGCGCAGACAGGGAGTTTGTGGGAGTCTCCAGGGAAAACCGAGGGCTGGATGTGGAAAGGCCTGCTGAGGAGGACCCTGAGACACAGCAGACTTTGTGCATGAGGCCAGGAATAATACAGCAGCCTGTCGTGACACAAATAAAGCTCTGTTCACTCGGATTACACACAATCTGCAGAAAGAGACACTGAATAATCATGAGAGGTCTGCTGTGTGAAGGAAATTGGGCCCAGCCATAAAATGGGATGTTTATCCAGGTGCATATAAATGTCCGTGATTAGTATTCATGTGGTTTTGTGGTGTGACTCCAAATTAAAAGCTGGACTCTCACAGGTTCCTGTTTATTCATGCCGGGCTCGTGTTTAAGCTCATTCAGACTCGTCTGAACTGAAAACTGCTTCACGAATGGAAAACTCTCTTTTACAGGATAAGCGGAGCAGAAATGAGGAGTTTTGGGCTCTGAGGCTAATCTCCACCTTAACTGTACGCGCTGTGGACGTTTTCGTACCGCACCTGTAAAAATTGCATTTTCCAGTCTTGGTGAATGAAATGACAGGTTTTAGCAGCAGTTATTTGCTGACTGTGTCTCATCCAATTACAGGCACTTCTAAAATAAATAAACATGCTTCCAAATGCAAAAGCACGGGGAGAGGGCACGCTGGCAGTGTCCATCTTCTTTATACAGTCTATGATTTGGGGTCATTGCAGCACCCTCTAGTGGTCAAAACTTTGTTTTGCTAAAGTAAGGCGAAGCCACTTTTTGACCTCACTTCCTGTTTGATTTGTTCCTTTTGACGTGAACTTTATTTGCAAAAGTTTTGTTAAAGTTTGGAAAAAAATCGTCTCCTTTTGGACGCTCGTGGAATCCAGAAGCATGGAAACTGACATCACTGGGTGCAGAACTCCAACACTGCCTCTTTGTTTCGGCCCGTCAGCAGTGATGCAGTCGACTCTGAGCCTGACCTGCTCTGGTGGCTTTTGAGAACCAGCCTACATTCAGACGGGCTCCAAAACCAAATGTTACGCAGCGTTTTGTGGTGTCTTTTTGGCACGAGCCTGTATTTCACTGGAAACGCAGCGAACGATCCCTGCAGGCGTCTCCAGCCCCGAACGAGCCCAATTTAAATCCACTCTGGACGTCAGAATCACTGCAGCCTCGTGCTTCTCGCCTGGCAGCCGTTTGTTCCGTTCTGTGGCAGCAGTGCAAATATAGAGCTCAAAATATGTATAAAAAGCTCTACAGTGGAGGCTGGCGAGGGGGTGGGAGGGTACCTCCATCCGCCATCCATCCCAGGAACTCAAAGCTGCAGTCACTGACCAACAGGAAGCCCGGGGGGGAAATGATCCCGGCCAAACCCTGAGCTGAGGTGGGCTTACCTTAGGTCTGGTTTGGGGTCAAGTCCTTAGATTCATCGTGCCACTAAAGAAAGATGAGCCTTAACTGAGACCGTGTGTGTGTGTGTGTGTGTGTGTTAATTAAGGAGGACAGGGATCCTCTCAGGCACGCTCATTAAATGACTGTTTGGATTAAGA
>VUQJ01002208.1:0-12121 GCA_015108635.1 Andinoacara biseriatus | reverse complement strand
CAAGTCAGCAATCACTTTGCCCCAATTTGTTGATGCTCTTTCCTTTCTCTCAGTTAACAGTTCAGCTTCCAGTTTGGACATGTGAGCTTTAAGTTTAGAATTCTCAGCCTTTAATACACCGCTTGCCTCTTCTTCCTTTTGGAGTTCCAGTCGAGACTCTCTTTGGTGCTTTTCAGCCACAGCCTTTTGGGTTTCAAGGTCTTTGATCACTTCCTGTTGCTTCTTTAGCAACACCTTCAACTGGTTGTCCTTGAGAGACAAAACTTGATTTAAATCCTCCCGATATCGGACCAGTTGAGCCCTGAGCATCGCATTCTCAGAATTAAGATCGTCCATCTGATGTAACAGTTTTCTAATTTCATGTTTAAGGCCTTTGGCTGCACCACCTTCCCCATCAGGAGAGCCCTCTTTACCCTTTAACCCTAACTGACTTTTTGCTTCAAGTATTCTGTATTCTGACATCAGCCGCTCCCGTTCACTCTGCAAAGACACCATTGAGTTCTTGAATGACTCCATTTTTGCTTCCATCTGTTCCTTTTCTTGGGCAGATCTATTTACTTTCATTTGCAGACTTCTAGCCTTGGCCTCAAGTAGTCTCAACTCTTTGTCAGCCTTTTCCTTTTGGTATCGTAAAGATGTCACCCTGTCCTCATAAACTAACACCTGGTTACGATAATTAGCCTGCAGCTGCTCCAGATACCCTGACATTTGTCCATCCTTACAGGACAGCAGAGAGGAGATCTCGGCATCTTTGCTCTGAAGGAGTGTTTTGAGTTGCAGAGAAATTCCCTCCTGCTTCTCAAAGTCAGCTTGAATTTTGTCATTTTGAGACTGTAAAAGGAACAGCTGAGCTTCCATGTCAGCATTTATCTTTTCGGTTTGCTGTAGACTGAGCTGCATTTGGGAATTCATGTCTTCTTTGTCAGCAAGCTGTCGCTTCACTGTGTTTTTTTCCTGTTCTGTTCTTTCCACCTGAGCAGTGAGTTCCTTCACCTGCACAGTCAAAAGCTCTGTCGTCTCACTGAGTTCAGCATTGCTCGCGCTCACAACAAACAGCTGCCTCTGATGTGCAGCAGCAGCTACGGAGTATTCATTCAGCATCCTTTCCAGTCTTGACTTGGTCACCCGTAGCTCATTCACTTCTTTATCTTTCATCCTCATATCTTCCAGAAACCTTTTGATGATGAAACCTTGCTCGATGAGTTGATTGTCCTTCTCGTGTAAGGTTTTTTGGTACAAGTCATTCCAACGTTTGGTCACATCAGCCCCTTGTGGCGTAGAAGCTAAGGCTGACAGCTTTGCTTCATATGTCTCAGTCACTCTCTTTAGAGTATTTATCTGCAGATCTTGAGAGTCTAGCTGCTGCCTCAGCTCATCAACTTTTTGACTTTCTTTCTCTCTTAAACCCGTGAGATCCTCGATCTGTTGCTGCAACATAAACTGATTCTCCATGTAAGAGTTGATTTTTGCTTCTTCTATATTTTGTGGTGACTGCTGTGATTTCTGATTCTCAGACTGTTTATTTTGCTGTGATACTTGAAGAGCCAGCTGGTCTCTTTCAGACTTGGTACTCTCGATCTTTTCTTTGGCTTCCTGGAGATTATGTTTGTACATAATTAGCTCAGCTTCAGTTTGTTTACTTCTCTTCTCCAAATCTGCCATCTTCTCTGAGTTTTTCTTCAGTTCTTTCTCCAAATGTTCATAGGCTGATTGCGAGCTCTTCAAAGAGCTCTCTAAATCCAAAATCAGTTCCTGGTATTTGATGCAGTTTTGCTGTAGCTGATTTATCTCCTGATGTTTTTCTTTGAGTAGCTCTTGCAGCTCTTTCTTCATGTTCTTCGAACCCTCTGTGCCTCTCTGAACCGTTTTGAGTTTCTCCTCAAACTCTCTGACTAACTTGAGCTGCTCCTGCTCTTTTTCATGACGAATTTGATTGTTCATTTCTTTACTGGACGCAAGCTGAGTGGACAGCTGTGTATTCTGGGATTGCAGGGCACTGATGGACTCAGTCAGCTCATCAATCCTTTCCGAGTTCTTGAGGATGATGGTTTCCAAATATTCATTTTCGTTTTTCACTTTGTCTGAGATCTCTTGAACATTTTCAAGCTCCTCTTGCAGAAGAGACTTGTCATCCTCCAAGATTCTCACCTTCTCATTCAGGCTAATAGTCTCTTGGCTGTGCCTGGTGATAATGTCTTTGAGTTCTTTAACTGCATCATCTCTCATTCCCAACTGCAATTCATAGTCATTCTGTATTTTCTCAATTCGCTCTGAAAGAGTCCGCTTCTCCTTCTGTACTAAGTTATTGATTTCCATTTGAGCACCAAGTTCGGTTTTCTGAGCTTCAATCTGGGCAGTTAGTGAGCTATTCAAACTGAGAGCTTCATCAAGTTTAACCTGCATGTTGTTTGTGTATGCATTTGATTCCAAGTTCTTCTTTTCTAGTAAACAGGTAGCTTCTTCCAGCCTTTCTGCTAACTGGAGATTTTCAGCTTCCATCCCAGCAAGTTTCACTCGGAGAGCGTCTAACGACTCCTTAAACTGCCCACTTTCTGCCTCTAATTGTTGGTTTTTATCACTTAGATCACACATTGCCATTTTGTGGTTTCTATCAAGCTCTGTCAGCTCTTTTCTGATTTTCTCATTCTCTTCCTCCAGTGCCTCAATTCTCAGCCATTTCTCTTTGGAAACTTGAATCCTCTGTTTCATTCTTTCATTTTCTTCCTCCAGCTCTTGGGCTTGCTTCCCCAGAATCTCCAGCTCACTTTCATGTTTGTGTACCTTTCGAAGGGCTTCCTGCCTGTCTCTTTTGGCCCCCTCCAAAAGCTGTCTCATTTTATCCATTTCACTGCTGACATTTTCATAAGCTTCCAAAAGAGACTCATACTCTTGTTTGAGCTCTGCGTGCTTCGATTTCCACTTAGACAGCTCCTCTGTTTGAGAGTCTTTAAGAGATTCAAGCTGGCATGAGAAAGCTTGTTTCTGCTGAGTGATGTTTTCTATGGTTAGTTTCAAACTTTCGCAGGCTGCAGATAAGCTGCGATTCTCATTAAGGATGCAATCAACTTCAGTGCTGAGTTTGACTTTCTCTTCGGAGACAGATGACACAGAACCTTCCAGGTCTAAATTTTGTTGTTTTAACATCAAAACAGATGACTGCAGTGCAAAATACTCTGCTTCCTTTGCTTCATGTTTGGCTGACAGATCCATTGCTTCTTCTTTCAGTGCTGCATTTTCCTTCATGAGTTCTTTCCTAGAAACCAAAGCTGCTTGAAGTTTCCTAGTTAGAAGGGTAATTTTGCTTTGGTTATCCTGATCAATCATCCTGGCAGCCTCATGATGAGATTTCTGAAGCTCACTGTCCTCTTTTCTCATGTTTTCAACAGCTATTTCATGCATTTTAATTTGCTGTTGTAGCTGAAGTTCAAGGGCAGCAATTAGGTTGTCCTTTTCTGAAATTCGAGCCTGAGAAACTAATAAGGCATTATCTCTCTCCTTTAGTTTTGCGGCAAAGATTTCTGAACAGTTGCAAGAAAAAGATGCCTCTTCTTTGTTACGAAGCTCTTGTTTGATGCATATTTCACGCTTCTTCTCTGGCAGCTGCTCATTTACCTCCTCCGACTCCTTTGGTTGCTTCCTCAGAGTGGTCACCTCATCCTTCAGTTCACTGATTAATTGAACAAAACTTTCTTTTTCCTGTTTCAATGAATCCAAATTCCTTTGTGTTTCAGTGTATTGTAGCTGTACATTTTCAAGCTCCTTACCCAAAGCATGTTTCTCCTCTGTGAGCTGCTGCTCTCTTTGTGCTTGTGTCTTCTGGATGGCTGAAACCTCTAAGGATTTCTGCATAACTGAAGCAGCCGTTGCTTCAAGTTCCGCTTTCATCCGATTACTCTGCTCCAAAACAGCCTCCTTTTCTTTCATTAGAATTTGATATTTCTTTTCATTTGCATACATATTTTCCTCCGGAACAGATTTAAGGATGTTTATTTGGGTCTCTAAAGCCTTGTTTTTATCAAATAAAGACTGATTCTCCTGTTGGGTCTTAACCTCAGCATCCCGATATTTGTCAACCTCTTCAGTTTTCTCTCTTAATTCATTCTCTACAATTTGCAGTCTCGTTTTCAGAGCATCTGCTTTTTGTTCCATGATTATGAGAGTCTCATCTTTACTAGCCATCTCAAGAGAAATATTCTCAGCTCTGGATTTAGTAGCTTCCAGCTCTGTTTGCAGGTTTGAGAGAGAATGGCACTGGCTCTCTTTCTCGGCCAAAGACATCTTTAAATCTTGAAGAGTTTTATCCCTCTCCTCAACGAGCTGTCTCAAAGTTTCCAATTCATCCAGATAACAAAAGGAAGTTTTGTGGAGGTCCTCCATTTCCCTGGTCTTCTCATCCAAGCGTAACTGCACTGCATTTAACTCATTTGTCTGCTGACAGTGTTGTTCCAAGAGGGCCTTATAGTCCTCTTTCAGTTCAGCTAGCTCTTGAGTTAATTTCTTTTCATTCTCTTGAGCTTTCTTCATTGATTCTTTGCGTGCCAGCAAGGCAGCCTGGGCCTTCTTCTGTAGTGTTGCTTTTTCTGACTTGACCTGTGCAAGCTCATTTTCTAAGTCAACAGCACTAGCAGCAGCAGCAGCAGATTTGTCCTTTAACTCGTTTTTACACGTCTTGATTTCATTTTGAAGCTCTTCTAATTTCTGCAACAAACTGTTCCGATCCTGCTCAAATGCTTCTTCCCTCTCAGCAGCACTGCACTGCAGCTGCTTGACTAGCAAGTCTCTCTCACTGAGCATCTGTAAAACCTTTGACAAATGAGCTTCTTTATCATTTAATGTGGTTTGCATCAACTCCAACTGTACCACAAGTCTTTCGTTTTCGGTTTTGTGCACAAGAAATTCTTCTTCTTTTTCAAGAATTTTCTTTTCAAGTTGGGAAACATTTTCTTTATACAATTCAGCTGCAGCTTGAGCTTGATTTGCAGCTTCAGCCAATTGATCTTGCAACAGTAAAACTTCAGTTTTACTGCTTACACTTGCTTCTTTTTGGTTTTCGTATTCTTCAATCCTTCTCAACAGATCTTTCCTCACAATAAGAGCAGCTTGTAGCTTCTTCTTCACTGCATCTTTTTCTTTCGATACCTTTGTGATCTCAACCTGTAGCTCGTCCTTCTCCTTCATTAGCATGAGCTTCTCTGAAATATTTTGCTCAGTTTCACTTGAATTGTGTGAAATATATTCTTCTAATTGTTGAGAAATTGCTTCATATGCTTGCTCAGTGCTCTTCAATTGTGTTAACAGCAAGCTATTTTCCTCACCAAGTTTCATTCTCTCATTTGAGGCAGACTCCATGACCTGAGCAATAGACGCATCTTTTTCCTTTATCTGCTGAGTAAGCCCAGCAAGTAATTTCTTTTGCTGACTGATCTGAATGGTCATGCAGCTGATTTGTTCATCTTTTGCTTGCAATTCATTTGATAAAGAAGAGTGTTTAACAGTAGCTTCTTTCACTCTCACTAATTCAGTATTAAGCTGAGTCTGTAAATGCTCCACAGTCTCTTGCAAAAGAGCTATTTGTTGACCCTTCTCGACATTATTTTCCTCTCTCTCCTTAAGTATATTCTGTGCTGTTTCCAATTCTGCAACTGTTTCGGTCAGCTTTTTTTCCAAAGCATCCATCTCATTTTGATTATCTTCTTGTAGCTGTTTTATCATGTCCTGCAAAGAAGCAGAAAATCTCTTGGAGGGGGAAGATTTCAACACAGAGGAAACTTTGTCAGTTTTTCTCACAAGTTTTTGTAACTCATCTTCTGCAGCTTTCAGAGCCTGACGCAAAACATGGTTCTCATTCTCCTTTTCCTGGATAGATGCTAACACATTCTCAAGCTGAATTCTGGATGCTGACGCCTCCAACTCTTTTGCACTCAGTTGATCATAGCCCTCCCTAATAGCAGAGGAGGCCTCTGCTAATTTCTCCTGCAAGCTGTCCAAGTCCTGTTTCAAAGCATTTACTTTAACGTCTTTAGATTTAATCTCATTTTCAACACTTTTCAATTGCTCTGCAAAAAGGTTCTTTTCCTGTTTTTCTCTATCCAGAACTAACAGCCACTCTTTCTCTGAATCCTGCAGAATTTGTTCTATCTTTTGAATGTTTTCTTTCAATTGAGAAATGTCTTCCTCTTTGGCACTAACCTCTGCTTGAAGGTTCTGCTTCTCAGATGCCATTCTCTCCATTAGCTCATTCATGCTGCTGGACTTCTGCTCCATTTGAACCTGCAGCTCCCTTTGAGATGCCAGCATTTGTTGTTGTCTTCCTTCTAGCTCTTCCTTCTCTGCAAAAAGTTTCCTAAATTCTTCTTTCAAATGTGTGTTTTCATTACTGAGAGCTGTGTGAAGCTTCTGATGCTCTTCCTTTGACAAAATGATCTCCTCATTCAGTCTCTTATTTTGCTCTTCTAGTTGCTGCATTTCTGAAACCAGCTGAGATGCATCTTTGGACTGGGCAATGTACTGACTATTGATTGCATGGAGAGCCATTTCTCTCTGTTCAAGGTTTTCTGTCAGTGCATTCATCTGTGCCACAACCTGAAGATGTTGTGACTTGAGTCTTTCTATTTCAACAGTCAGCAATGACACATTTGATTGATGGCAAGTCAATGCATCGTCCTTTTCTTTTGAAAGACTGGAGTTCAAGTCCTCAGCTTTCTCCAATTTATCCTGTGCTGCAGATAACTCATTTTTCAGTGTTTCTATGGTGGTATGTGCAGTCTGATATTCATTATTAGAATCATCCAATAACATCTGAAGGTTAGACACCTCATCTGCCTTTTGAAACAATTGCTTCTTAAAGTCTTGTAATTCTTCTAGGTTAGCAGCATATTTCTCTTGCAGATTATTGAAGGCACTCTGGGTTTCTTCTGCTGCCTGTCTATATTTTTTAGACTCAGTTGACAATAACTGAATTTGAATTTGTAGCTGTGATGCCAAGTCTGTACTTTCCATGAACTGAGTTTTGAAGCACAATGCTTCATCTGCTCTTTTCTGTAAATCCTGGATAGCTTTCGATTGCTCCAAAAGAGCAGCTTCTTTTTCTTCCAAGGTCATTTTGAGGCCTGCCACTTCAGACATCTGTACCTGCAGGTTGTTGTTGAGCTTTGAGATAGCTTCCTGAAGGTGTGATATCTTTTCTTTCAAGCTCTCACATTCTGCCTCTTTGGCTTGTAAATGCAAAGTCAGATTTTCAAAGGCAGTGACAGAAGTACTTTGATATTCAAGACTTGACTGTTCCTTTTTTTCCAAAATATTCCTCAGTATGGAAGACTCTGAAGTAAGACTGTCAACTTGGCCTCTGAGTGTGTACACGGAATCTTTAAGCTCCAAAACTTTGCCTTCTTTCTCTTTTAGCTGCTCCTCCTGCTCAGCAATCTTACCGCTGAGCTGCTGGATCAAATTCTCCTGCTGTTTTAGGGTGTCATCTTTTCCTTGGATGGCCAAGTTGAGAATCTCCTTCTCTGAATGTGCCGTTTTGACTTTGCTGTCTTTATCGCAGACTGCTGTCTTGAGATTTGCAACTTCTTCGTGTGCTTTGGACAGCTCTGCTACTGTCTTCTGAAGTTCAGATTTCAATCTAGCATTCTGCTCACTGAGGGCTTGAATGTTGTCTTTAAAATCAGTTATCTCTGCCTTGCTCTGCTCGTGCTCCTGGATCAGCTGACAATTTTCTGTAGTGAGTTTCTGCACAGATGCCTTCAGGTTAGTAATTTCAACCTCCATCTCTGCAGCGCTGTCATTCATGGCCCCAAGCTGACTGCTGAGCGAAATGACAGATTCATTTCGCTTGTTCAGCTCATCTTTATGGTTTTGGAACTCATGTGTTACTTCCTTCAGTGCTTGTTCTTTTTGCTCTAGCTGCTGTTTGGTCTCCAAGAATTCTTTCCTGAGAGACACTACTTCATCCTGCATCTGTGATGCAAGCTCTTTCTGTAGCATGACTTCATTATTATACACACTACATTCCTCTGCTTTCTGCTGCAACATGGCATCTTTTTCCATTAACCCCGACTTTAAAACTGATCCCTGCTCCTGAAGCATGGATATGGTATCCTGAAGTTGCAGCAGCTGGTTCTCTTGAGTCTTTTTCTGTTCTGACATCATTTGTTCTTTTTCAACCAAGGACATGCTCAGTTGACTAACTTGTATTTTTAAGCCATCAACCTGCTCTTGCAAACTCTGAAACTGTTCCTCCTTCTCCCTCAGTGCTTTCAATAAATTAGCACATTCATTTGTTTTCTCAAGTAGACCTACAGAGTTTGCCTGTTCGCTTTCCTTGAGGATCTTTTTTAATTCATCTGCCGCAAAAGCGAGTTCCTCCTTCTCCTTCAACAGTCCAGCAATTATTTTTTGACTATCTGAGATTTGTATTTCAAGGCCACAAGTTTTTTCTTTCAGTACATCTTTCTCAGCACTAAGCTCTGAAACTGATTTCACGTTCTGTGCTAACTCTTCCTGTAGTCTTCTATTATCTTCCGTCAGACTGCTAATCTTCATGCTAAAACTGGAGTTCTGTTCAACAGTCGTTTTAAGCTGTCCATCAAGGTCAGAGAGAAGCTGTGTTTGCTGAGTAAGCTCCTTTTTTTTGGATTCACATGCAGCATGAAGTTGGCGGTTGTCCTCCATTAAAGCTTGGATTTGGCTGTTTAAGCTAGCCAGCTCTGTCTGACGCCGCTCAGCTTCACACTCGAGCTTTCTGGCATTTTCCTCCATGACACTGATTTGTTCACTCAGGGACTTGATAGTTGTGTTTGTGTTATTCAGTTCATCTTTGTGCTTTTGGCACTGCTGCGCTGTATTTTTCAACATTTCTTCTCTCTCTTCAAGTTGCTGCCTGAGCTGTGAGTATTCCTCGTTAAGTGATTTCGCCTCAGCTTGCAGCCTGGATACAATATTTTTCTGGTTTTCCCTTTCATTCTGCAAACTCTGGAACTCCTCCTGCTTTTGTTTAAGCATTGCATCCTTCTCCAACAGCCCAGACTTCAGGCTGCTTTGTTGTTCTTGAAGTAAAAGCAGAGTTTCCTGAAGCTGTGAATGCTCATTTTGTTGGGCCTCTATTCGCGCTTGAAGTTTAGTGACAGTCTGCTCTTTTTCTACCATGTCATGGCGCATTTTGTCTACCGTAGACGTCAAGGTTTGCACTTGCTCCTGCAGCTGGGTCACCGTCTCCTCCTTCTCCCTAAGCAGCTGCTGGAGATCACTGCATTCATTTGTTTTTGCCAACAAGATCTCAGAGTTTGAATGTGTGCTTTGCTCAAGGACTCTATTTAGCTCAACAGTTCGACCAGTTAGTTCCTCTTTAGCTTTCTGCAGCACTTGAATAATTGTGTTATTTTGGGAATGTTGCGTTTCCAACACAGATATTTTGGCTTGCAAGGCATCCATCTCATCTGTAACCTGTGAAATATTTTTTGCACTCTCAGTCACTTCCACTTCAAGTCTCTCTCTCTCTTTTGTAAGGAAGTGCATTTGAGTCTCCAGACTGCTGTTGACTTCCAGAGCAGATTTAACCTTTTCATTTAGCTCTTTTACGTTATTACGTTCAAGTTCAAGCTCCTCATTCAGCCCCTTCAGATTTTCTTGGAGCTGTTCTTTTTCAATCGTTGCACTTTTTAAGAGACTCTCAAGCGTGGAGATATTTTCAGATTTGCTTTGAAGTTCGTTGGACAATTTCTCATTTTCTGAATCCCGCACTTGCAGTTCAGTGTTGAATTTCTGCCCTTCATCTTTGACCTGTTTTAGTTGGTTTTCAAGTGATGCTATCAGTTCCATTTTCTCTTGCATTGCTTGTTTGATGCTCTGCTCACTCTGAACTTGCTCCTCTAATTGCTTTGACAAGGTCCAAACATCACTGCTATATTTCTCCACCTGTGCTAAAAGCTTATTTTGTTCTTCCTTGAAAGACTTGAGTTCTTTTTCATATGACTGCTCTTTCTCATTAAGTACTTGCTGTAGTTTATCATTGCTGGCATTTCTGTCCTTAAGCTGCAAAACAAGTCCTTCTGATTCTTGTAGTTTCTGAGCAGATATCGCCAGCTGTTCCTTCAGTGAAGTGATGCGTGTTTCACATTCAGAAAGATGATTACCATGGCTCACAGTCTGCTTCTGGATCTCTGCTCGAAGGTTCAGAATAGATGTCTTGTCCTTTTCAGCCTGATTAATTAAATGTTCCACCTCTACTACTTTAGACTCTCTTTCGTCTCTGACCTTGACCAGCTCCATCTCTGCTTCCTTAATTTTCTCCACCAGCTCTGTAATCTTACTATTGAGGGCCTGCTGGTCTGAATTCTGTGACTCTTTCATTATATTGGCCTCTCTCTCTGCCTTACACAGTGCATTTTCTACTTGAACCAGGCTCTCATCTTTGAGTTTGATCTCCTGCTTCAGTGCTGTGACCTGCTCTGCATACTCAGCCATGTTCCCAACAAGGGTTGATATTTCCTTGTCCTTTTCCACCAGAGCATCTTTAAGGCTGTCGATTTCTCGCTCGCAGCTTTGAAGATCATGAATGAGCTGGGCTCGTTCTTCCAAATGGGAGCTATTTAGTTTGTCCAGCTCCTCGTTTGTCTGATCGAGATCAGTTTGTAATGTTTCTATGGTGATTTCTTGTTTTTGCGCCTGAAAAAAAAAAAGACATAAAAACAGCATTGGGACTTTCTTCTCAAACTTTTTATTCAACACAATGACAACATTAAAAAAAATTAGATTTTAAAATCTTACCTTCTCTTTCAGCACACTCAGCTTTTGTGAGAGTTCCATAACTTCTGTTTTCAACTCAGAGCACTGCTTCTCTGAAGTGGTGCATTTCATAGAAATGTTCTCAAGCTAAAAACATAGGAAAAAAAATTGAAATGGTATAACGTGACAAATCACACCAATAATAAAAAAGGAGCCCCAACTCTTACAGTGTGCTCAGTCTGAAGGAGCTTGTCAGACAGCTCTTTGTACTGAATGTCTTTTTCGCTCAGTGATTCTCGAAGGCTGTTGATGAGCTCAAGTTTCTCAGATGTCTTGGCCAAAGTATTCTCCTTCTCAATGAGGGAGCTTTCCAGGCACTCCTGTGTGTCAGTCAGCCTGAAGAAAAAAAATAATGACAACCAGAGGAAGTTTGACTTATAATTCAGTTCTTATAGTACATACAGTGGTGTGAAAAAGTGTTTGCCCCCTTCCTCATTTCCTGTTTTTTTGCATGTTTGTCACACTTAAGTTTTTCGGAACATCAAACCAATTTAAACAATAGTCAAGGACAACACAAGTAAACACAAAATGCAAGTTGTAAATGAAGGTGTTTATTAGTAAAGGTGAAAAAAAATCCAAACCATCATGGCCCTGTGTGAAAAAGTGATTGCCCCCCTTGTTAAAACATACTATAACTGTGGTTTTTCACACCTGAGTTCAATTTCCCTAGCCACACCCAGGCCTGATTATTGCCACACCTGTTCCCAATCAAGACATCACTTCAATAGGAGCTGCCTGACACAGTAAGGTCCACCAGAAGATCCTTGAAAGCCACACATCATGCCGAGATCCAAAGAAATTCAGGAGCAATTGAGAAAGAAAGTAATTGAGATCTATCAGTCTGCAAAGGGTTATAAAGCCATTTCCAAAGCTTTGGGAATCCAGCGAACCACAGTGAGAGCCATTATCCACAAATGGCAAAGACATGGAACAGTGGTGAACCTTCCCAGGAGTGGCCGGCCGCCCAAAATTACCCCAAGAGCGCAGCGACGACTCATCCAAGAGGTCACAAAAGACCCCACAACAACGTCCAAAGAACTGCAGGCCTCACTTGCCTCAGTTAAGGTCAGCGTTCATGCCTCCACCATCAGAAAAAGACTGAGCAAAAATGGCCTGCATGGCAGAGTTCCAAGAAGAAAACCACTGCTGAGCAAAAAGAACATTAAAGCTCGTCTCAATTTTTCCAAAACGCATCTCGATGACCCCCAAGACTTTTGGGACAACATTCTGTGGACCGATGAGACAAAAGTGGAACTCTTTGGAAGGTGTGTGTCCCATTACATCTGGCGTAAAAGGAACACTGCATTTCAGAAAAAGAACATTATACCAACAGTAA
>VUQJ01002207.1:0-11423 GCA_015108635.1 Andinoacara biseriatus | reverse complement strand
CTCGAGTCCTGAGAGAAGAGAGGTCTTACAATAGATAAATCTATTAATTCACCCTCAAAGCAAATGTTTATCAATTCAAACATATTGAAATAAATCTGAGAAAAGTAACAAATATTAAAAAATTAGGAATTTGACATTTTTGATTTTCAAAAAACATGGAATAAATAAGCATTGACGTTGAGGAACTTTATCAACTTGTACATGACCAAAATAACTCAGCCTCAGCCATCCTGAGCAGCTGGCACAATACTTTTAAGAAAGCAACACACTAAATGTTCTGATGTGTGTGTACACTCACTGAGCTGTTATTGATTGAGGGCCCATTGCCACACCGTGTGGGTGAGGTCTGTTCCTTCAGAGGCGACCCGCTGTCTCCATCCTCAGACTCGCCATTCCAGGACGCCGTGGCTCCTTCCTGAAATGTAGACACACATATACAGTACATACAAATACAGCATATATACACAGCCATAGGTTTTTATGATTGAAGTGCAGACTTTCAGCTTTAAAGGGGTTTAACAAAAGCATAGCATCAACTCTTTAGGAATTACAGCCATTTTTTACACAGTCCCCCATTTTTAGAGGTTCAAAAGTAATTGGACATTAGACCGAGGAGCGGTTCCATGTTCAGGTGAGGCCTGCTGAACATGCTTTTCATAGCTGTTTAGTGGAAGATGCTGATGCAAGTGAAGGAGGCCATCATTAGGGTGAAAAACCAAAATAAACCTATCAGAGAGGCTGACAAGAGGCCAAATCAACAATCTAGTACATTCTTTAAAAGAACGAATGCACCTCTTATCGTGTGATTTTGTAATTGAAATACACTACAGGAAGATATGGGAGCAGCACTGCCTCCATTTTTTGGCACCAACAATAATACCAACGAAGAAGAACAAAATCACCTTAACAAAATAACGATGGAACAGAGAGGAGGGTGGAGAAAATGAAAGAAAATGCAGACAGACTATGGATGGTACAAACCCATTAAGTGCCACGTCTATTGTATCTGTAAATGTGGATCTGTTTGTTCACATGTGAGAGACTGCTGTCAGTTTAGAGTTAGCTCACGCTGTAGAATTAATGGCAATTAAAGGTGTGTTATTTACGTTTTATTGCGATAAAAGAGTCAGAATTAAGTCAGACTTCATGAAACTGGTTTCCCCTCCGTAAGTTATTTGCAAGAAACCTTCAGCTGCACCGGTGTGAATCAGCTGTCAGAGACAATGAAATAACTTCCAAATTGAAAAACTGAAGTCCAGAGTTTCTACAACCATTAAATTGTGTGTAGTTTGTAGAAAAAGTTTGACTCCTTCAGTGTTACACGGAGGACACACTGTTGACTTAATGCAGCAGTTTCCGTAAAAAGCTGGTTGAAATGGACCGGAACGATGAGGCTAATTAAAAATAATGAGCTGCATGGGTTGTACCAGCCAGATAAGCTTATCACGAAGCTTGTCACAGTTAAAAATAACATCATGTCAAAGCACTGAATTTTCACGTTAGCACTAACATCGAGCAGAAGAAGAGAATGAAGCTCCTTCATTAGCATTTATTAAAGGAAATGGCTCTCCTGCACCTTCATCCACCTGTATTGTAATCACTACAAATAGTAACAAATCACATTTTATTGATCTTATAGAATCATGACTGTGTTATTTCATCACATTACATTTAATTTTATTAAATGAATGACCTCTGGTGGATTACTTCTTGCCAAGTTATCCATTCAGAATGTAAATAAGTGCAAAGAGCTGCAGTTGAAGCAACTTTATAGCCAGCTGGATCAATCTGTGTGCCATTACGCTGGTGGCTGGAACATTGCGTTTACTTGTCAAAGCCTATAAAATGTTTCTTCAGGGCTCGTATAAGGAATGACCCCCTTATAGTGACCATATTGGGCAATATTTTCCTGCAGAACAAAGCAAATTTTCCTCCAGCAGTTTTTTCACCATCCGATACAGTTTGCTAATGTCCCACCTTCAAAAAGACCTGCAATAACAAGTTTAAGAGTGATTTCATTTTTAAAACAGCAGCAGTCATCAGCTGAGTGCTTTTCCTATGTGCATTTACATCTCAAAATATCTACAGTATTTTTCAATTATTGCACAAATGGAAGTTTATCCACCTCTCAGATTCACTCGCGTTCCATAAAAACTAACAAAAATCGTTGCTTTTGTATTGATCTGCTTCAACCTTTTGCGCTAAATGTGACACTGTTTACATAGTATGAGGGGGTTCTCTTCTTTCTTACCCCATCAGACAGAGAGGAGGATGTGACGTTGTCCTGGGGGTTGCAGGGCGTGCTGCTGGTCACGGGACTGCACTGCTCCCCACCTGACAGTGCAGGTGAGTGGGGTGCTGAAAGAGTGGAGGGTGTGCTGATATCTCCATTTTCCTTTTTCCCTTCCTTGTCCTCTTCTAGGGGGATCTGAGCAAGCCCTGGAGGCCTCCCCAGCACTGTCAGGGCTACATAGGAGCCCGCTGCCAGAGAGGAGTCATGGGAAAGGAATGAAGGGAGGGTGTAGGGAGGGGAGACTATAAAAGCCATCAGAACCAGCTGAGAGACCACATTAAAGGAATTAAAGGAACAATAAGCAATCTGCAGAACAAGCATGCTGATAAGTCAGAATATAATGTCCTGTGTGAACCGCTAGCTGTTGCACTTATGCTGCATTAACTCGTAAAAACAGCATTTTGTCTTTGAGTCTAAATATTTCTCTGCAATGTGACGGTAACCAATGCATCTCATCATTTCTAATAAGTGGCACTGCTGCTATTTTTAAATGTCGAGGGGTTTTTGTGAACTTCATGTTTAAAAAAAAAAACAATAGGTGCTAAAATCTGTGCTTTAGGATTAAAAACAACACAACTACTGTTCATTTAGACTTAGTGATATCTTCTTAATGAGCCATGAAAAACAACAGACACTAAAGATAAAAATTATTAGTGGATACTTACATTTTATCAACTTTACAACCTCTAGGTGGTTTGAATGTGTAACTAAGGTCCCGTTAACCTGTCAGAAGACAAAAAGGATTAGCAAAGAATTTCTATAACTGACCAAAAATCAGTACTTAAAGAATACTCGTTGCTTTATAGCTGACGGCTGGTAACAAGTCAACATCCTGTTGCACAGGTAACTCTCTGATCTAAAGCGTTACCTGTCATATATCAATCAGTCGCTCACATGATTCAGTTTCTCACCTCAAAGTAAAGATAAGTTTAATGCTGTGCCCGCCCACTTTATGTACTAACGGTTATTTAATCTGCCATTGCTACACATCCTTGAATTTCACTGGAGTCATTTCATCTCTGCTAGTCACTTTTTCTGTGTTGCATCATTCTATTTTTTGTTGTTGTTGTTATTGTAAACAAACTCAATGACAACATGCAAACTGTCAGCGCCTATCAGTCCATCTCTGTGACTTCCTGACGCTTTCGGTGACTCATCTGTTATTAGATAACATACATCTTTAAAATGAGCCACCAGTATATGTATTTACAGCAGCAAGATGCTATTTCGGATGACTTTAAACAAACTATGCATGTATTCATATTCAGCCTTTAGTTTGATACAGCAGAAGAAAGCAGATAGGAAAGTAGGGAGAGAACAATGGGAATTATATGCAGGAAGGGGTTTGATGTGCAAATCAAACATGCGGAGCTACCCGCTGCGGCGACTTCTGGTGAGTAAGGGAGCAGCTGAAAGTAGAAGCCTCTCCAGTGATTGCTGCACATCTGCAAGCCTCTTTGCAATCCACCTCCATCGCAACTCCTCCTTCAATACTGTTCTTGACTCTCTTTTTTTTTTTAACATTGATACCTGTTTTGTGCTGGAGTCTTGCTGCTGCCCTTATATGTGCACGTTGGTGTTTATGGAAATATTAGTCTTCTTTTTAATAGTTGTCTGTAGCACATTTCATATGAGCCCCTCAATACAACACTATCAATGTCTCCTTGGGAAGACTTTAAAAATGTGTGCCAAAGATAAGAGCAGTGGGACTAAAACATCCTAAAATGAACTGAGTTTATAATTTTTTTTTGTATCTATTTGTGTTCTTGTGCTGGGCGTCCATCTACAGACCAGTTTAAATGTGGTATTCCTCGAGGTTCAATTCTAGTCCTTTCATCAGTGCCTGATTCTGTATTATTCTCTGTGTGGTTTATTGTACAGGTACAGTACTACATTTGAGGCTGCAGATTTAAACACACAACACTCTGAAAGCCTGTTGTACTGTCTGCAATAAATACAGATTTCCTAAGAAAAAGGAACTGGATTTGGATCTGTATTCAGCACTGACCATGGGGATCTGAATTAAAATAAAAGTTTCAAAGCAAATGTCATGGTTCTGGGTCTGTTATCCAGGCAAAGAAAGTTGTGCTAATGTGGTCAGTTTCATCCTTTGACTTATTTTTGGTCTCATAAAAGTTCATTTACTAATCCTGGAAGTAAGAAGAACATAAATGAGGAGGAGAACCTTAATGATCCTGTCTCCTGTCTGGACACCAGCTCGCATTGCAGCTCCATCTATAATGCGAAAGACAGGAGAGGGTCAGCAATGTGTGTGTGTGTGTGTGTGTGCATGTGTGATGGGTTAAATGCAGAGCCTGAATTTCACTGCATGCATATGACAATAAAAGTTGTTGTTCTTGTTCTTTTCTCTTTTTTTTAAGTTTAGTGTGACATGTGAAAAGAAGCAGGACTAATAAAACAGTCGTGGGATTTATAAATGATTGTCTGATCTATGAGCTGCTTTTGTATTTTGTCATTAGCAGGAAAGAGCCACAAATGGAGCAGTGGCTATCAGAAGCCACATGTAAAGCTGGGAATCAACCTCAACAAGCAAATTGTCAGAAGATCAAACTAAGTCGGAGAAAACACAAAAAAGGAAATGCTTAATCTTTTGCTCATGTGATTAAAGGTTTGGGTGGGCTGCAAATGATTTTCAGATTTTGAAATGTGCGGCAGTCTAAAGTTTAGGACTGGTTGATTTAGTGCCGTCTTCATGTCTCTCCACAGATGTTTGGGTTTAAGTCTGGACCTTGGTTGGGTCACAGGAGGGCAGTCAGAAGCGTCTCCTAAAAGCACTCTGAGACTTGTCTTGGCGGGACTTGTCGTTATTCTGGAAAGGCAAACTGCTGCCCCAGTCTGTGGTCTCTGCACTCTGCAGCAGGTTGTCTTCAGGGACCTCTCTGTATTTGGGAACATCCTATACTCAGTTCTGACTGGTCCATATTTCTCTGTAAGGATTTTTACGCCTGCCTTTCAAAAGACACAATACTTGTAGTTCTGCAGAAAGGCTTACAGACCAGCAAATCATTTTCTTCATGCTCTCAGAAGCCTTTAAATGCTGTTTGACAAACTCCAAACAAGCTGTCCTGTCTTTTTTTGAATTGTGTAATCATGTGCACACCAACTCAGGGTCATGGGCGGAGGGAGGGGAAGGGGCTGGAGCCTATCCCAGCTGACAATGGGAAAAGATGGCGAACACTTGGGTCCTGGACAGGTAGCCAGCCCGTTAACACAATCCAGACCCAATGCAAAGAGAAAAAGAACCGCCCGTCCACACAGTTAACCCTAAAAACGTATGACTGTCTTATAATGTCCAGAATTTGACATTTTTATTGAAACAGAAAGAAATAGATCAACATCAAATCAAGTGCTAAAATTGCTGCTGCTGCCTTTGCTTACCTACAGTTTGAATTTGCTGCTCTGGTTTCAGCCATTATCAGTGATGACCCCAACCTAACCTAAAACCTCTGACCCTGATTCTAACACTAGGTAAACGGAATATAATTTTTGTGGCAATAAGGGAACCAAGGAGACATCAGAAGTGACACATCAAAAAGCTGTTGTGCTTTCCTCCACAGGGTTCAGATAGAGCTCGAGTTGGCACCTATGATGGCTTAGAGCTCAGTGTGTCAAGTACCTGCATCATTGCAACTTTAACTTTAACTTTAACTGGATCTCCGACGTGTTGGCAGAGAACAAAGAAAATAATATTCACAATTTTCCCCACCAAAAAAGTCTGCTTTGCCTTTCTCCCAAAGTGTCGGGTTAGAGTAGAGCTATCACAAATGATGACTTAGAACTCTGAGGGTTAATTAGTCTATCTAGCTGTTGTAAAATGTAAAAGAAGGATCCACTTTAGCCGAGTATGGCAGCTTATTCATGCAGAGCTGAGATTTTTGCCTACAACCCGTCAGACACAAGCAGCAGTTGGTGGAAGGTTTTCATTCAATTGTGGCCAAAAGTCTGGATATCATCAGGGCGGCTACATGCTCTGTAAACAGAGCGAGCACTGAATACATTAGTCTCTGCATCGATTTAAACCTTTCCTTCCAAACGCCGCCTCCCGCCTTTACTCTGTTTCTCAATTTAACTTCCCTTTCACTCTTTAATCTTCTCCTCTTTGTCTCCCGGTGTCAATCACCATTTATTCTCTTTTTCCTCCTCTGAAATATTTCAGATGATGATGCAACAGAGCTTATCGCATGATTTTAAGTACAGTTCACGGGAGGCAGATTCCTGTAAATATAATCTAAAAGAAGGTGGGTGTGATGAGCTGACCTTCATGTAAGAAGGCGCGCCCACTCGGGGGTCCTAGCTGTTTGACGGTGTCCATGCTGATTGCCTGCTTGGCCTAATTGCAGTAATCTTTGTAGCAGCAGTGCAAATGGGCCGAATATGCACATACGCGCACACACATTCTGCAAAAGCAAAGTGCCAATATGGCATCTAAAGGTCTAATGACAATCTGTTGATTGTTACCCTGCAGATAATTCATTCGCTCTCTTCTTCATGTTCTTCAAAAAGGGAAAATGCATCTAAAAAGCAGAGAAGAAGCTTCTAGCAAAAGGACATAATAGCACCGCGCTTTCTGATTCACACGTTCACACCTTGTTTATAGAGTACACATTATTTAGTCCTTATGAAATTGGCGTGTCTTTGTTCTTAGTTTATTGAGGAAAATATCCTCTGGTCTCCACCCGACTATTATCTCCAGACATGGAGCCAGCAGCCTGAGATGAGTGTGTAACTCGAAAGAAAAACCAAGACAGACTGCAGGTCTGTTCATTTATTTATGTATTACTGCAAAGCTGTGTTGATTTGTTACCGGGGCTCAGCTTGTGTATTTGTATGTGTGTGCGTGTTTCATATTTATCCATGTGAGGGTCTGTCAATTTATGTGACAATTTAAGTGCCTGTAGCCTCGTGTGTGTGTTTAGAAGGGGGGGTGGGGCAGGACAGGCCGGGCCAATGTTGGTGTTTGGCAGGCGGTCCTGTCGCCTCAGCTCTGGTCTGATCAGTACCAAACAGACCCGGTTAGTGCTGAACTGAGAGTGCAAAAGCATGTCAAGCAACACACAGCTGTTTACACACCAGGCCGCAAACACTCCACACCGACTCGCCTCGCGCCTGATGAATAATACACGCACCACCAGACGGCCACTGCTGCATGCATCTGTGTGCGTGTGTGTGTGTCTGTGTGCATTCAAAATGGCAGTTTTCGTGAAAAATATGAGACACCAAACATTTACAAGTATTTTTGCTATCTACCCTCCATGACTGCAACTACAAATATAAGAAATCTGAAAAATTAATGGCAATTTAAAACAAAAATGGCTGTTTTTTTCCCAGCTTGACTATATTGCAGTTAACTGGTTGAGCTGCATTAATTTAGGAAGTCCCATCAAACCTCATTTTAAGAGCGATCCAAGAACAAAGTACACACAAAATTACAACTAGTGATGTCGTGACACAAAAAAATGAACTGTTGAGATGTTTTGTCTTTCACTGAGACCATTTGTATTTGCTGGCTTTTGATTGTTATTAATGTGTTTATGATCATTAACTCAGTATATTCACACTTGATGTTTTAAAATTCAATTCTCATGACACACAAGTGGCAACCTTGGAGTGTTGGAGAGCTTGGATTAAAATTGATTTATATGATGCCAAATCACAACAAGTGGCCTCAAGGTGCTTCATCCATAGTCCACAAAAATGCCAAATGAAGTCAGTGTGGCTCCAAATGTGAGTGAGTCCCCACAGACTCATGTTAAAATGCTCAACTTTACAAAAAGAAATAAACAAGCTGGTTTTGGTCACTATATCTAAAATTTTCTCTTTATGACTAGCGTACAGCAGCTGAATTTGATTTAATTCACCAGGTCAAATTGAATTAAGGCTCATAATTATGCATGATTGAGGGCACGGCTGCTTTAACTAATAGGTGGATGTACCTGATGGATGTCCACAAGACTTCGACTAAGCTAATTTCACTGAATTGAACCTCCTATTTTGGTTTGCGGTGCAGGTCCATTGTGGAGCATCTTTAATGCAAATCTCATAAATAATTTTTCTTGCTGTGCAGTTTATCAACAGACCATTCACCGTGTGCTGTAGTTTTTCAGTAACTGAACTTATAGTATTGTTTTACTTATATGTTAGCGCTAATTAAACAGGTATCAGTGTCTCTGTGATGGATCCACATAGCACATGGATGCACCTTACTACCCTTAGCTTAGCTTTGTGCTCCTCCCTCCTGCCCAAATATGGTCACTTATGCATTCTGTTCTTTGAGGTTTGCATATGGGCACATATTGGAAATATGCCAATATCAATCTATCTGCGATAGGCCAATGTTGACTGATTGACATATCCCAATTTAATGCAATTTAAAACTTTTATTTGTGCAATAGCAGCACTCTGAAAAATGAAGGAGACAGAGCTAACCTTTTAAACTGACACACATGAAGTGTTTCTTGTGTTTTTGTGGACAAACAATGAAGCTCCAATTTTAGGGCATACTTTAAAAATCCAAATATTTGTACAGGAGCAGCGCTGTAGCACAGAAGGAGTTAAACCCCAGCGAGGGGAAAGAAAAGGTCTGCTCTGGAGGAGAAAAAAAGTGATCTCCTTTATTGTTGAGTTTAATTAAATTTTCAGCTCTAATTACAATTAAGCCACTTAGTATGTATAATAATGTTTGCATCACAGAGCAGCACAGATGCAGTCCATCAACGCAATTAAATATTAAAATGACTGTGGCTGTATTAATAGCAGTGTGGTGTGCTAGTCACAGTTTGTGCATGATGTGCGTGTGTGTGTGTGTGTGTGTGTGTGAGGAAACACCAGCCAAGCTGTGGCTGAGAGGGAACTCCCTCGGCTCTGGTGCTATCGCTTGGAGACCTGCAGCACCGTCCTTACTGCCACCAGCGAACCCAGTGTGTATATGACCTATATTCACCGCAGTTCTCTCTGTGCCAGAGAAGCACCACTAAATGGTAAAAAAAAAACAGTCTGGTGGATTAAAAATCCCCATGAGTGTATGAATATTCCTGAGCTGCAGAATCAGCATACTGTAAGTCTAATGCAAAATTAGTGTTTTGGTACAAAATTATTTATGACTGCACATAATGAGTCCGTTTTAAGTCAAAGTGATGATTTGCTTGATTCACCTCTGCTCCTTCGGCTCCCTCTCTCTTTCTCTACTCGTCCTCTTTGATTTTTATCTTTACCTATTTTTTGTGTACACGTTGCCACGAGCTCACACACAAAAAAACTTGGGTTTAGAAGCACACACATGCACATGGAACACCTACACCTGCACCTTAACACAAATGCAGAAAAATGCATTCATAAACAAACCCACACAGTCAACCCCTCACTCCCCTCTTATCCTGCATTATTCAGGGAATCAGCGCCTGCAAACATGGTAAACAAGAAGTGCGGTAGGGTGTGTGAGGCGATAATGGACAGGGCACTCAATCCATGCTGTAACACAGGAACTGTGTTACAAACTGCTCTAAATTCTATATTCTTCTTTATTCACCACCTTGATAACTTAGCCAATTTACACGCATGTACATGCTACTGCAAGTCGGTTTGTGGTGTTCGGCATTTACCTTCTGGTAATGAACAGAAAAAGTTAAATAGAGGTTCAAGAAGAATTTAAATACAAAATGATGGAATATCACAGAATCATTGTATCTAACAATGCAGAGGCCTGCCTATATTGCTATGAATGGATTTTTGAACCAGTTATGCTTCCACTCGGTGACAGATAGAGGAGATTCTGAAACCATCAAGCCATTATGTGACCGTCTCTTCTCATTAAAATTTGCAACATAATTCTGGATGGATATTTGACCATTCTTCTTGACAGATTGGTTAATTTAAATGAAGTGACTTTATTAAATCGGTTGGTTTCTCCACATGGAACTGGCTTTTAAGCATAAATAGCGTTGAGGTCAAATTGAATTAGGCTTTTGGCAGGTCAATCCACGTTAGCCAGCTTTGTCCATTCCAAAACCAGGTTTGATGTGTGTTTGGGATCCTGTTGGAATGTGAATTGTACCACCGGCAGCAAAACAGCCCCAGAGCATGAAGCTACCACCACCATGTTCGACAGTTAGTACAATGTTCTTAGGTTTTAAAACCTCATGTTTACTCCTCCAAACATAATTGTCTGATCATGACATTTTTCTCCAGAAGGAATTTGGCTTGTCCATGTGGACAGCTACAAGTTTGAGTCAAGCATGTCCAACTAAATCTACAATTCTCCTTCTTCACTGAGTCTGATCATCACTGAGTTCCTTGGATGTTCTTATTGTTCTGAGTATCAGTCAATCCAGTGAATGCGGTCAAACAAATCCCTTTCATGCTGGCAAACTACAAGTTGTAGTCAGTCATAGGACTTGGTCTTGCCATTGTCACTTAAAAAACATTGTAGAACCTCCAGCATCATTTATTAAAAGATTTAAGTGAGAGCATGCATATATGTGAGCCTGCCTGTACACTTTTGACACTGTATGGATGAGAGAAAATCCAAAATAAATTCAAACATGTGCATTAATACTTTTAAAAGTCATTAAAGATGTATGCTGTGCAAAAACAACATTTCAATTAAATCATTGTGACATTCATGGCCACGATGAGTGTGTGTAAACTTCTGACCACAACTGCACCTGCTAATGGAGTAGGTTGGAGTAGCAATGATTGTAAGCTACATAAAGATAAAAATCATGGTACATATAGCAAAAAAGCTGAAAAAAAATCAAGATGTTGCAATGGCCGAGTCAAAGTCCAGAGTGTGAAATGTTGTGCCAGGACCTTAAAAGATCTATGCAAAACCAAATGCCTGCAAACCTAAATGAACTGAAGCAACATTGTAAAGAAGAGTGGGCAAACATTGATGTAAGAGACTGGTAAATACAGAAAATGAGTCACTTTGAGTCATTGCTGCTAAAGGTGGTTCTACAAGCTATTGAATAATAGGATGTACTTAGTTTTTTTTACAGGACTGTATAGAAGCCTGTGAAAACCTTCTATTTCACATGACTATCCATCCATCCGCTGCTGCTTATCTTTTTCAGGGTTGGGGGGGGGGGGGGGGGGGGGGCCCCCCCCCCCACAA
>VUQJ01002206.1:2714-15111 GCA_015108635.1 Andinoacara biseriatus | reverse complement strand
CATCAGATTTTTGGGGCGGGGGGGGGGGAGGGGGGGGGGGGGGGTCTCTGCTGTCATATGGCGAGGGGCAGGGTACACCCTGTACAGATCACCAGGCTAACACAGACACACAACCATCCACACCTATGGGCAATCTGAATCACCAATGAACCTAACCCCACTAACTGCATGTCTTTGGACTGTGGGAGGAGGCCGTTGTACCCGGAGAAAACCCATGCAGACATGGTGAGAGCATGCAAACTCCACACAGGAAGACCCTGACCAAGGTGGACTCAAACCAGGATCTTCTAGCTGTGAGGCGGCACTGCTAACCACCACGCCACTTATACTTTTTGTTACCCCTGCTTTCAGTCTTTATTGCTAAGATTGGCTACATACTGACTCCAACTTTGCATCGAACACACAGACATGAGATTCAAAGTGATTTTGTTATCTTAAACACACATTAACACAAGGCCACATGGTAAGACAGGATCTTGGGTCTGACCCTTACAATTTAAATGCCTTTAATCAAGCGACCACTAATGTATTCACACAAAGAGCGCCTGGAGGCAAAGTGGACAGGACAGTCATCCACTGAGCCTACTTGGTAATCCATGTTTGGATTTACAGGAACACTTGCAAGGGTAGCTTAGGGACAAAGGCGGGATACTGTAGTAACATTAAATGGACAACAATTCCACCCTAAGAAGCTCGGCTCTGGGAACATGCAACATGTGCCCCTGTTTTCCTGTCAAATGTTCCATTCTGCTCACACACACACACACACACACACACACACACACACACACACACACACACGCTCATTTGATTTAATAGGAGTAGAATTCAGATCTTGATTACTGAATAAAAGGATCTATAATGCTATAAACATTGTGCTGATTTCACAGCTAATGTGTCACGGGGCTTCTTTTTTATAGAACAGTTCTCACAATGGAATTTTTCTTCTTTTTTTTTTTAACAAATTTTGTGCTTAAATTATAGGAAAACAACCTTCTACTGTTCAAAATGACCTAAAACCAAGAAACCCAAAGGAAGCTACGACTGACTCACAGTTCTGGAAGAGAGTACGTGCTGCAGAAAATGAGGAAGGACAACCAGCATCCTTTAACACATCAAAAGCACACTGATGAGCGCCTTCATGTGGGCTTCCTGCCAAATCAGTTCTTTGAGCTTGTTGGATCTTTATTGTGGTTTCTCAGGGAAAGTGGATCAGGTATTCCCTCAGTGTATTCCCACACTGAGGGTTGTAGGAAAGGTGTGGACTGGTGAGGCTGTTGTTACTAGTCCAAGCAAGAAAGCAGAGACTAGAGTTCAACCTGGTGGTCTTAAATGTCTAGTCATTAAACTGCTGAACACAATTCCTCTTCTTCTCCTTTTGGCTGCTCTCGTTAGGTGTCGCCACAATGAATCGTCTGTCTCCATCTCAGCCTACTCCCTTTGCAGTTGTTGATGGCAGCTTTTCTAGCACAATAATGCTGAAGCTGCCCTCTTGGTGAGCTGCTAACATTTCTGTGCAGATTGCAGATAAAAAGAGCTGCGTGGCGATAGGTCCACTCCAGCACCGGTCAGGGCTTACTGCTGGCTGTTCCCGGAGTGAGCCCACTGGTTTCAGGAAGGATGATGAATGTTAATGTAGCTGGAGACCCACTAGTGTTGCACTCCATATTACAGAAATTGTGGCTCATGGAGCAATGTGGACCTCCTCTTTTGTCCTGCCCAGCAGCTTCACCTTTTCCATTCTGGCCACTCCCAATGAAAATCATAAATCTTCAACTCTGCCACCTGCAGCTGAGCCTCCCATCTTTTTGTTAGCGCCGTCTCTAAAACGTACATCATAGCAGGTCTCACTTTGTAAACCTTCACTTTCAGTTTTGCTGCTATCTGTCTGTCACAAATCCCCCGATGCTCGACAGAACCATACTGCTGCTTGCTGCTCATCGCTGCACTTCATTACAGAGCCCCAACACCTCTTTCACATGGCTTCATGGTACGGCTCATAGGTTTATCCCTCTGTTGTTATTACAGCTCTCCACATCACCCCGAGGCTTGAAATTGGTAGCAGTACAGTTCTCCATTCCTCAGCATCCTCTCACTTTCCAAGAGTCTGTTTAACCCTCGCCTATCATCTCCATACCTCCACAGGTATGTCGTCTGGACTAAATGTTTTTCCACTCTTCATCCTCTTCATAGCTGCTCCGTTTCGCCAGCTGTGGTGTCATATTTGAGCTGACAATACAGCTTGTCACATTTGTGGACATAAATAAAAGGGAGGAAGTATTGCAGATGAAATATACAAATAATTTAACCATTTTTGACCTCAGGTTTATGAAGGAACTGGTCTTAGTTTGAAGCCTGTTTGAAAATGAGAGCACGATCACAGCCTGGGGTTCTGGTCTTTTGCCAAAACATGCAGAAGAGACGTCTCAGCAGAGAACACTTGTCATCATCTGCTCTCTACTTTTTAAAGCCTATTTGAAATAACATCTGATACAAGCAAATGGATTCTGAGCTTAAACCACAATGAGGGAAGTGAAAACTGTGAGCCGGAGTGGCAGGAAATCTTTGCATTAAGGTCCCTCGTAGACTTTGTTGTGACAGAGTTATAGCAATGATGTGATTATAGTGGTCAAAACACACAAGAGAGGTGCAACAAGTACACTGCTCCAAAAAATAAAGGGAACACCTAAACAAGGATGTGCTATTTGAGTGTTCCCTTTATTTTTTGGAGCAGCAGTCTGGGCCAACTGATGTATAGTTCACCTACTTTCAGTAAACAGTTAGTTTTGCAGGATAATGACCCATCTTCCAAGAATGCTTCCAGACGTGGTTGTGAGGTTCAGAAATCTGCACCCTGGAATGTACTTTGACTTCACTATCCTTCAGATGGTATGGAGAACACACGCGCGCACGCACACACACACACACACACACCACAAAATAGCAGGTTGTGGCAAAGGTTGGATTAGATGTGCTGTGGGATGCATCAGATTTCTCCTTTTTTCCCTGCAGGGGTCAGTTGTTGACGGCAGCTTTTTCTGCCACACTAATACTGATGCTGCCGGTCAGTGAGAGAAAAGATCAGCAGCTTTTATTTCCAGGCATTTGCATCTGGATGTGATACACATTTCAGAATATAGCACCTTTTGTCTGAACCCACTCATTTTCATGAGCACCAGTATCGGAACAGATGAACTTAAAATAAATTAAAGTGAATAAGACCTGACAGTTAGTTGCAAATCCTTTGCCGACAATAACTGCATCAAGCCTGTGACCCTCTGACATCACTAAGCTTTTGCAGTTTCTTTTGTGATGCTTTTCCAGGCTTTCACCGCAGCCTCTTTCAGTTGTTTGTTCTGGCGGTTACATCCTTCAGTCTCCTCTTTAGCAGCTAAAATGAATGCTGCAGAGAGATTGACTAGGCCAGTTTCTGGTGAAGCTTCAGTACTTTTGTCAATGAAGTCTTCTTCCAACAGAAGACCGTGATTAGCCTCCTGCCCTCTGGAGGTTGTTGCTGATTTCTTTACAGCACTCACAATGTTTCTGTCATCAGCAGCTGTTGATTTCCTTGCTGTTGCATATGAAGTACACCAGTGATGACTTTCTTCTTCAGGACCTTCCAAACAGTTGAACTGGTTATGGCCAATGTTTGTGCAAAGACTGATTGATTTTCCATCTTCTCTCAGCTTCACACCAGCGTGTTTTTCCACCCAGAGACAGCTCTGTGCTTTTCATTAGTTACACCTCTAACTATAAATGCACAGTCTGCAGAGGCCCAAATCTACCCTGTACACATAGCATAGATTTTTAGTGCTATTTACTGTTTGAATAATCAATGTAATAATAGATGTTTCAGAACTCTCTCCATTTCAAAGCTTGTTTTCAGCTTTTGTGTTAGTTTCAGTAATATTTCAGGGTCCACTTGTGCTTTCTTCTAGTCTGAGGCCTAATTTTTGCTAGACAAAATTAGCGTCCCTATTTATGTGTCACTTAATGTATAATGCTTGCACCTTACTACTGCAAACACTATCCTGTTTAGCTAGTGCAACCAATGGCATCTGCTAGGCTAATTGTACCTGGCTATGCAAAGGTGCATTCACGGGCTGTAGGAGTGCCTGTTAATGCAGCTGTCAGGAAATGACCCATAATTCCAGTAGGAGTGTGTCAAATGTTTTTTCAGACTTACTGTAGCATTCTGAGCCACACTTTCCCCCTTTTTCTCTGTTCAGTGGGTCACAGGTGTTATGCAGAAACAGAGCTAACCTAAAGAAAAAAAATGACATTTGCATAGCCAATCAGTGAAGTGAAAAGGGTAAACAGCAGAATGTATGAGTCAGCTACAGCCTGACTGTATCATGTGATGTGGTCTTGGTTTGGGAACTTTAAGAGGTGGGGGCGTGGGGTGGTGATGTGTGACAGTGTGCTATAATGTGCTCTGTGATGTGCGGCCCCCCCTCTACGGGTCTCAGCAGAATAAGATGGCGTGTGCGTGGAAGGAAGAAGAGGGACGAGGTCACGACTATAAAAATATAAAATAGGAATATAGTGGCAGCGGCATGACTGTTACCTGTCATAAAAAACAGCTGTTAGCGTTAGCACACTCCTTTGAGAAGTACTTGTGTTTTCAACAAGCATAAACTATCTACAGTAGCACAAAGGTGGTAAAAAATTTTTATTAAACACTGTTTAATAAAAAAACAACAGTAAAAGCTAGTGTGAAGTCTTTATGCTGTATTTGTGCTTCAGGAAAATTGGTACTGAGCATGGCCAGAATTTCAGGTGACTCTAGCCTCCTGCCTCTTTACCATACCAGGGTAAAGAGGGTGTGCGGACCCCCTCATTTTTTAGTACTTCCCAGGGTCCCATGAACCCCTGCAGTATCCATACCAGTATTCAGGTGGGGGACGGAGTAGGGCCGGGCCACATCTTATCATTCACGATAATACCGGTAAAAAAAAATCTTGCCCGGGAAAATAAATTATATCCTGATTTGCTAATTTCATGGCGTAAATACGTCGCCACCCACCACGCAGCGGATTTTACTCACGATCTTTGAAGCAAAAGGTTTTCTCCTCTACCACTGAAGAGTTTTGTCCTTTTTGGTTTTGTCTGTCTGCACAAATATCACTGATACAATAATGTCACTTTTGTCTGAATTTAGAAATTAGAGGAGAAATTAGAGAAGCATGTATAAAGTAAAAATATTGGTCCCAGCACAGAACCCCAGAGCGTTTGTGTGTGAAGAAGAATCCTTTCCACATACATAAATCTATCAGATACATATGATTCCAACCACTCCTCCAACACCATCTCTGTAGTGAAATATTATCGTCAGCAGTGTTGAATGCTGCACTGAAGTCGGGCGGGACGAGGCAGAGTCACTGTCAGAGGCCGTGAGAAGCTCATTCGTAATCTTCACTAGCGCTTCCTGTGCTATGATGCTCTCCTCACTTAATCTCTTCAAATAAACCATTCCTTTGCAAATGACCAGGCAGCTGTTTGACAACTACTCTTTCAAGATTTTTTATAATAAAAGGAAGGTTAGAAACTGGTCCATAATCAGCAAAGACAACTGCATTAAGGGCTCTGTAAGTAATGGTTTGATTATTGCCACCTTAAACCTTGTGGTTCATAGCTTGTTAATGAATATTATTCATATTTAAAACTGAAGTAATTAATAGTGAAACTTTGAGCAGTCTTGTTGGAACTGGGACTAAAATTGATGTTTAGAGGAAGAATTAATGTCATTAACTAAATATGAGCAGTTACTAAATTTGTTGTACTTAATAACACATCTGGGGATGGCTGTAAATAAAGTTATCATACAAATTGTCAAGAACATGTCAATATAAAACTAGCTGTAGCAGTGGGAAGTCACTGGATTTATATTTACACCAGAGCCTGAGAGATGCTGTGGTGTAAATGATCTGATTGCATGTTTCATACACTTTGCTGCTCAGTCGGCACAGAGATCCCTATTCAAGCTGTTTTCTCTCCATCATCATTTTGACAGTGTTTTCATCATTTCCTGACAGATTTGTGTCTACTGCAGCCTCATAACAGATCAATGAGGCCCACCGGCACATTCATGAACACCTGCTGCAAGTGATGAGTTGTTGCAAAATATGACATAAACTGACAGGAGGCCTAAATCACAGCTTATTGTGGGAAAATCATTTCTAATATGCCTTGAGTTATTGGGGGGATTTTCTTATTGTTATGGAGGATCTACACAGCATGATTGTGTCAAAATTCATGTGCACACTGTGACTTCTTGTAATAAACAAGATTAGTCTCAACTGCTGCTGCTACAGTCTAACAACATTATCTACTGAGGCCGTACACTCGGGGGGGGGCACACAACATGAACACTGTGTCACTGTGCAGCACTCAAGACAGATGACTGTAATTACACGAAGGATGAACATAGTTTTAATTGTAATTTTCAAATTAGGTCGCCACAGCGGAGGCCCTCGGATGTGTTCAAGGTGGCAAATGTCAGCATGGAGTGTGGTGATGATGTTGAGGTAAACAGAAGCCCCTAATCCAGAGTATGACTATGACATTAGATAGTTAGATAAGCAAAACAAAGGCGAGCAGAAGCCTTTCCAGTCACAAAATTCATCTGCATGTATGCACACTGTAATGTCTTTGAATACAGCATGCAGATTATTATTATTATTTTTAGAAAGGTTTCATTTCCTCAAATGAAGCCATCTACTTCCCTATACCCTCAGAATAAGTTTTTCTCTTTGTTAGAGCACATCCATTTATCAGACTTTTAATACTGCAGTTTCCATCTGTATCACATGTATTTGGAGAAATGGGTGAAGAAATGGGTGAGGGGTGGCTGTGGCTCAGGAAATTGAGCAGGCAATCTACTAATCAGAAGGTTGGTGGTTCAAATCCTGGCTGCTCGAGTCTGCACCCCAAAGTATCCTTAGGCAAGAGAGCGAACCTCCCAGTTGCTCCTGATGCACTCATTGTGGTTGTGTGTAAATGTTAGATAGCACTTAGATGTAAAAAAAAAAAAAAATGCTTGTGTGAATGTGAATGGGTGAATGAGGCATGCTGTAAAAAGTGCTTTGAGTGTTCAAGTAGAAGCACTACTGTATATAAGAACTAGTCCATTTAGCTGGGAGCCCCGATGGCACACTCATTATGTTCTTCTGATGTAATAAACAGTTTCAAAAGTAAGCTAGCACTACACATACATACATAATATGCATGCCATTGGACTGTGGGAGGAAGCCAGTTTAATTACTGCCCCCTGGAGGAAACCATCTCAGGCATTGGGAGAACATGCAAACTCTACACAGACAAATCCCAGCTGGGGTTCAGACCAGAACCCTTGTGCTGTGAGATCAGTGGTAACCACTCTACCACCATGCCACCCTAACAATCTGAAACCAAGTGTTTAGAGAAAATCTTCGGCTCACAAAGATTACTGGTATATACACTGACCCCATTATTCAAAATGTATTTAATAAGAGCATCCACCATTGTAATTCAATTCAATTGGCTTATAATTAGCCAAGACAGCTAGGTCAAGTGATAGCTTTTTAGGTAATGGTTTAATTACTGCCACTTTGAAGGCTGGTGGCATGTAGCTCATTAAGAGAGATAGATTGATCATATTTAAGATCAAAGCATTAATTAATGGTTGGACTTCTTTGATCAGTCTTGTAGGAATGGGGTCTAATAGACACATTGATCTCCTGGGGGAAGTAACTATTAAAATAACTCAGAAAGATCAATTAGAGAGAGTCTAAATAAATATCAGTAGTATTGAAAGTAGCCGTATGTAATCATTTTTTCCCTAATGGTTAAAATTTTATTTCTGAAGAAGAAGAAGAAGAAGAAGAATTTCCCCACAAAGGGGAAATTCAGGTGTAACAGCAGATGTTACAGCAGCTTACTAGTTAAGGTGATAGATATACTTGGCTCAACAGAGCTCTGACTCTTTGTTAGCCTGGCTACAGTGCTGAAAACAAACTATTAAGTATTAACAAGACAACTGACCTATGTGGTAGTAGTTTAGGTAGCTGCTCTGCACTGTGCTCACACAGCATTGAAGATCACAGTCGAGGAATTATATCCTTAATCTTAGTTAAACATAGTCTAATAATAGAATAAATGCATTGTTGGGGCTGTCACTTTCAGGATCTACATGGATGTTAAAATCACCCACTATCATTATTTTATCTCAACTGGGCACTGAATCAGGTAAGTCTGAGATATCAGACAGAAACTCTGAGAATAGGCCAGGTGAATGACAGATAACAACAAATAAAACTGGTTCTTGAATTTTCCAGTTAGGATGTACAAGGCTAAGAGTTAGGGTTTCAAATTAACTGAAACTCTGCCTTGGTCTTTGGTTGATTAACAAGCTGCAGTGGAAGATTGCTGCTACTCCTCCTCCTTGGCCTGTGCTTCAAGAATTCAGAAGGACTGTTGATTTATTTAAACTAACATATTCCTGCTGTAACCAGGTTTCTCTAAGACAGAGTACATCAATACGTTGATCAGTTATTAGGTAAGTACGTACGTAAAAATGTATTTGTATAGCACATTTCAGCAGCAAGGCAGTTCAAAGTTCTTTACATCAAACAAATTTGCAGTAAAATAATGAAAAGCATTCAAATATCAATCTAGGAGAGAGGAGAGAGACCAAAGATTTAAAACTTTTTGTGCAGGTGAGGATGCTATACTCTTCTTTCTTTGTGAATTTTTATGGTTAAATAAATTTTTTTTACGTTTATGTTATCTAAAAATTTATAATTAATCCAGCTACACAGATTAAGCTACACAAAACACCACTGTGTGTTGTAACAGGAAAGGAAGTCATACAATATTGCAGTGCCAACGCACGCACGCAAGCACGCACACACACACACACACACACACACACACACACATACTTCCCAGATCACATAATTCCAATGAGAAAAAAATAATAGATGGAACCGCAAGTGATTGGAACCATGTCAGGACAGCTTGTTCCACATATGAAATTCACCTGTCCACCAGAACACATCAAACATCAGAAATGCAGAGATTCCCCTCGATTTTAAAGCTTTTTATGAACGCCAGTGGCTTCAATAAGATCGCACTGCAGAGTCACAGGAAAAGAGAAAAACAGAAAAGAAAAGTAGGCTGCCATGTGATAGACTGGTGACCTGCCCAGGGTGTACCCCACTCTTCACCCTATGGCAATCACCCTGAAGTGGATAGATTGATGGAGCCATGAAAAAGTAAGCTACTTTGCCACACATGATGAAGACAGAAAAAGCAGCTGAAATAAAAGACTGCCCCTCTAGGACTAACTGGACTTGTGTGCAGAAGCACCTGGGCCAGCTCTTAAAGTGAGTCCGAATAACCAACAACCAAACCTGTCAGAGCTAAAGTGCACCGGAAAGAGAACTCCGTCCTCTTTCAAACCAAGTGGAAACCTCTGGCACTGAAAGGCCAAAGACTGCAGTTCCAGTTAGGGCCACTTGAGGCCACCTGATTTTGGCATCAAAATACTGAAATGTGGAGTCCACAACAAATGGGTGACACCTCAGTGTGTATATCTGTTATATACAATGCAAACACACACAATAAGAACTCGGTCTCTTTCCTGTTGTTTCATTTTCAGATCACATTTTCAGAGATCAGTTTTAACAAAAATGACTACATATGAAAACATCCAAAAATTCTAGTCTAAATAATTTTACTAAGTAATTTGTGTCGTGTCCAAATTAAACCTTTAACCTTCAGCATTCTCACTTGATCACAGTGATCTGTATTACTGGTGTGTTCTAACTGCAGCAGGGCTAATCTATGCATTGATAAAACTCTGACCTCTGTGGCTAATGACACTGTTGCATAACCCTTGGAATGCTATTAAATGTGCACTGTCATTTAGACTAAAAACAGGCTATTTATCTTAGTTCTTGAAAAAAATTTAAATTTCTATTTAAAAATTTCTATTTTTTTGCATATTTTCCAGCTGTTACTATGTTATGCTCCTAGAGTACAGTATTAAATATTTTCAAATGCACGTTCAGTATTCAGCCAACACTGTTCACATCAATCACACGGTTGAAAATTTTGCAAGAAACCTGCAACATAGGAAGTAACTGAGCATTTAAATGTTAATCCATCCTTTCTTCACACCTTCAAGAAACAATAATGAATTTTTTTAAACAGAGCAGCCTCTACATTTTTCATGCTAAACCAACACAAAATCATCCCAGCACTGAATTCCTTCCATTAAGACTGTGAAGCGAGATTACTGCCAAACAGTTTTTTGGGGCTTTCCGCTCTTGCATGAGGCTTCTCATTCTCCATGCTGCTGATAAACTGAACAGCTTTTTAGAAGGTCACTAGACTGCTGATATTGATCCTGAGATCATATATACAGTCACATCTGAGACATTCTGCTGATACAGTACATACTCATACTGTGGTGCGTGATTGTGTATAATGAAAAATATACTTTCCTCATATTTACTCGTGTGAAATTAATACACATCCTAAGAAAAATAAATAAATTCAACAACAATTGAAACAAAACCCTGATATCTAGAGTCAACTCAGACTACAGCTGCAGTCATTTTGCTCAAAACCAGCTACAAATAGTGCTTTTTGCTCAGAATAGAAATCAATACCGTCTCCCTGAATATTGATCGGCAGACTGAGCATCAAGTCAAGGTATCCATGCACCTGAGTCACCTAGACTGCGTCTGTCCTGGCTCTGATTTAATATGCTGAGCTGAGGAAGAACCCACTCTGAAATCCTCCTCTGAGGGTTGAGTGTAGTCAGCTGACTGGGGTAACCCAAGTTAGCAGGATCTGTCAATCTTGAGATGCCCCTGCGCTGACACTGATCATAGACCGTAGACCATAAATCTGCATTTGTTTGCAAACAGTTTAACTAACACCATGGCTTATTCATCTCCTACTTTTGGAAAGGTCCAGACAGGCACGTGAGCCACATGAAGCAAAAACCATTGCTGTGGTGCTCAAGCTGTTTGCTAACCATCAAATACACAAGGATTACACACTACCAGGACACGCAACATCTGCAGTAATACAGTTTCAATACAGATGTCGGCTAACATTGCTAACACCTGTACAAATGCTGTATAACACTCTATGGCTACATCCTGCTGCCACTGCTCTTGAAAAACCTCACAGAGAACATCATCCAGAGCTGTGGTTGCCTAAGCAACCAAACCAGCACATCTCCTACTGAGGAATTACAACCATCACTAAATTACAGTCACTTTCAATGAAAACAACCTGTTGCATGAGAGTTTAGTTATTTCGTTAATTGTGTTTTTGTTCAACACAAAGTCAGAGAAACAGATAATAATGATAATAATAAAGTGTCAGCTGCCAGCTGGCGTTACCTCAGAAAGGCATCAGCATGCATCCAGTCATCCTGTTATTCCACTCTTTGCTCCGACAACTTTCTCAAGTCTCTCACTGTATGTTACCAACAGCATCTGAGCCTATCAGTGTTTGTGGGAGGTGAGTATGACTGAGCAAGTGAGGTATGTGTAACTGTGTGTGTGTGTGTGACAGTTGTGTATGTGCTTGTGTGATGGCATGCTAGAATATTTTTGGTCTCTGCCTGCTTAAATGCAGCTTGCATGAATCATGACTTCCCACATAGTAGGTCAGTGAGTGGGGTGAGTCATATTGCTGTCTTATATGGTAACACAGTGCACATGTGATAGAAGCACTGAGGTTATCTATAGACTCAGCTCACTGCCTCAAATGTCTGAAGCCGAGCTGCCGTGTCTCAGACCTCATCCCGAGCCTCATCTTTTCTTATATTGTCAGTATTTCTGAATTTCAGTTTTGAGCAGCTGCCAAGTATTTTTGCCGTGACTCAGGCCCATTTCGGTTTTCAGAGGCACAGCTTTAGCCTTTAGTGTGATACCACATGACTACACAACAAGCACAGCAGCTGCCACAAAGCATAAATATATACAAAGTCTAGAAAGAATGTTACATAGTGCATGTCCTACTACGTACATGACAATGACAAGGTACACCTCCACACTCAACAATCTGCTTGTCTAAACCTCTTCCTGTGCAACTGGCGAAAACAACAAGGAAACAGGTTTGCAGACACCTCAGTTTGCAAGTAACTGACGATGGAATGAAACACCCAAGAACTGCAGAGAGGAAACGCAGCCTTTGAAAGACTGGATTAGGCCGTATGCAGAGCTTTCCAACAGCATTTAGAGAAGCAGCAGATGTTGTGCTAATTAGGCTGGTGATTGGCAGGAAAGGGGGCTTCAAGCATGCTTGTGCCCAGAACCGGATTATATGCTGTATTACTAATGGAGCCTGGAGGAAGTGGCTGGAGTAGAGAGTTGGGGAAGAGAAGTGGGCGGGC
>VUQJ01002204.1:65601-76426 GCA_015108635.1 Andinoacara biseriatus | reverse complement strand
AGTTCAGTAGAGAAAGAAAAAAAATTACAATAAGCAAATAAAATGTTTAAGTGGCTACACTGACAACTACCACAACCCAGGCTTGGGTGCTAGCAGAAAAATGGGAAGCATAACTTTGTTTATGCAACATTTAAGGGTAAATCTGGACTTTCATTGAGTACTGTGCCACTAATCCCAATAATATAAATTAGATGGTAGAGAAAAGTTGACAAGATGTGGATTAGTCCTTCAATCAATGTTTGAGAAAGTGGATTTCAAATCCTTCTGAGTCTCAAGAATGGCTGAACTAAATATGAATAGCCTTGGGCCTCATAACCCATTTTGGTCCACTGAATGTGGAGCAAAGTCCTGAGGCTACAAATGAGTATGCATAAGACGGCACAGTTCTGATTGAAAGTGTAGGTGCAAAATTCAACTGACAAAGATTAAAAAAAAATAAAATAAATAAATAAATAAATAAATAAAAAAAGCAAGAAAGAGTGTGTACACAGACCACAATTACCTATTGCCTCCATAGCTTTGGAACTGTACCAGAAATGTAACTATTCACTTCAACATTTATACTGGACATGCACAGTCTGAGAAGACCAATATACACATCAGCAAGATAGTTCTCATTGTATGCTTTAAAATTAATGCATATTGCAAGTCCACTAAATCCTTTTTAAAAGTATTTTACAGGACACCTTGGAGTTGGATGCATGACACAAAAACTTCTACACACAGCAGACTTGGAGCCAGGGTTAATTTGTGTATGGTGAAACTCTTGCATTGTCCATTTTCTGGACAACATCACACTGCCAAAGAGGCTAAGAAAAACCACACATTGTCATACTGTGTACAGTGCGCCATTACCTGGCTTCTATTATTCCAAGTATGTTAATCAGTGCAATACAAAACAACTCCTTTGTAGTATTTATGTTTAGGATGAGCACTACATTGTGATCAATGCAGAGAAGATGCAGGCTCTGGCCATGCAGACACGCAGATTTAAATCTGTAGTGTGAGTAAATATCATACAGGATGAATATACAAATCGCAATGTCTGTATGGCTTAATCACTATATGATAAAAATAACTGCTGCACTACCAACACATTTTGGGTGGAACTCAAATTTCTACTTCCTGGATATCCGGCATGTAGACACAAGTAGAACACCATCAATCACAGGGGAATGAACGTGTGTCCGACTTTGCACCGTTTAAGCAGGTGCCAAAACAGAGGGCTTTATGGATTGACTGTTTTCATGATATGAGATGAAGTCCATAAGGACTCCACATATCAGGTTGCCATGCTCATATTGAGAAATTTATCTTACAGTAATGAAAAGTTGGGTACAGTAGTTTTTTTAAGCCTAGCTACTGCCTTCTTTTTACCTGAATGCAGCAGCACTTAGAGATTTTTAAAGACACTTAGCTATGAATGGTGCATTTAATAAACTCCAACACACGTTTTGCATTGCAGTAGCTTAGACTAAAGGTCAGTTATCAGCTCTGACTCCAGCATGATCTGCTCAGCTTGGTCAGCAATCTCTGAATTAGAAGGAAAAGCTCATCACAGCAACCTCACAGCAAACAAGTGCTGTAGCGGTGTAATTAGAAAATTATGCAGAAATGTATAACAAAATCCCAAAATTAGTTTATTTTAAACTTTATAACAAAGCAAACAAACAAACAACCTTTTGTCTAATATTCTGCACTTTGAGATTTTGGTGAAAATTACCTAACTTATTTCATGGTCAGTGTTTTACTACGAACAGAAATGAAAAATTCCACTTTAAAAAAAATGTGTATTGGGTCAATAATAGTTCATAAAAAATGTAAAAGCCCATTATTTAAGTATTATATATTTAACTGGCTGCCATAATTTGAGCACAAGTGGCCCCTTGCCAAATGCCACACACCAAATATCTGATCTGTTGGTTCCTCTCTGAATGTGCAGGGTTACTATTGTAAGGAAGCATCAGTAGGACAAGAATCAGGATCAATTTGTCATTACATGTCAGACAAGTAACGAAAAGGAGTTCCAGAAACAAACCTGTCTCATTGGTTTAACACCAGCTAATGCTGCTCTTTATTGCATGAACAATCACACATTTAGTGAAGGTTTGGGTTTTAGGGTGCACTGCTGCAAAGGAAAGGGGAAGGCCTGAATTCTTAAAAATCACAAGACAAAGCAATACATTTTTTTTCCCTTTTACATTGATTCATGTTATCTGCACGCTCAAGTTTGGAAACCCACACAAAAATAAAATAAAATAAAAAATAAATCTACATTTTACTGTTTATATACTCTTGATGAACTGTCCCTTTTACTGGACACAATTTTGAATGCATGCCCTCTCAATGTGGCTGGCCTGTGCCGGTAATGTCTGATGACAGGGGACATAACATCAATGCGACTGATAGTAGAGTTTAATTGATTGATTAGTGAAACATTCCATGATGCTGTGTGCTCTTTTGCCAGGCAGAAAACATTGTTGGTAAAAATAGCAGGCGTGGGCTTTTTTTGGGACAAGACACTCAAACAGCAAAACTAGCCAAAGAAAAACAAATAATGTTATGCCGTATGAGCTGCTCTGTAATATAATCCTGACCACTACCACCTAGAAAACACAGTCTAACAGCCTAAAAAATTGAATCATCTATTGCTAAGCATTTTTCTACAAATAGCATGGAGAACAAATGCAAGCTGAAACAGAAAATTATATATGATTATAAAAGTTCATTTATTTTAATTTAAAAAAAAAAAAAAGACATGTTTTGTACTTGCTACATCTGTACAACCATCTTTTCATATCAGGAAATGTGTTAATGGTTAATTAAAACTGTAACGGGAAAAAAAAGAAAAAGGAAGGGAAGGTCAGGCTAGCCCAAAGCCAAAAGCATGACTTTATTTAAAGCATAAAATACACTCCTTTGATTGCATTAATAATCATACCCCTCCCCCTGTGCTTTCTCCCCAAGCTTCCAAGAGAGGAACAAGTGTGTGAAGAGTCACATGACAGCTACCCCACTCTTGCTTAAGTGACTGTGGCCTTTTCTTGCTTTGAAGAGGAAGAAAACTCACTGATACTGGCTGTCGCTCTCAGTCATCTCAGGATTCAGGTTTGGTCACATGTTCCCTGGGCAGTCAAATATATAAGGGCTAGAATGTAAATAGACACTGAGATGATCTCTATTCAAACCAGAGCAGGCGCTGAAGTCCACATGCAAAAGACTGCCAGGGTTTGTTATGGGCTTGAGGGAGAGTTACAGTGTGAGTGGTGACAAGCCAGTGTGTGGGTCATCAAGCGGATCTGGTGCCACTTACTTTGACTATTCAAAACAGTGGCCACGACCTTTTGGGGCAGTGGTGACAAGTTATGCAAGCATAACAGCACCTACAGTCAAACTCTACGCAAAACTAGGCAGTGGGAAAGGCTTAAAGAATTTTCATTGTAATGTTAGGAATGCCTGGGGCAAAAAAAAGAAAAAAGAAAAAGACAGCAAGAATGTTTGACAAGACAGATTCAGAGATCTTAATGTTCAAATGTTAATCTCTAGTTGTCACTGTTTAAGAGATCAGTTAAATTACAGAATAATTAAACTTAATATTTGCTACTTTTCTACAACTGGTGAGTTTGTTATTTTACAGACTATGGCCAAAAGCACTTAGCTACTAGTGAAGTTAGCAGATGGCAACCTGTGTCAATGATTCAGTTAAAAATTCATGAGTCACACCCTGTTCATCCCTGGTCATTGAGGAAAATCTGAACTGACTAGTATATTTATAATTGTATAACCTGTCTTGCAGTTTGCAAGATATTTAAAAAGCATGTCCATTTTTAATGTCATGTGTAATATCAACCTAGCGTCATTAAAACCAACTCCAGTGTGCCTTTGACTTTGATTTTTAAACTGCGACCACAACAAAACAATCATTTTGTGTTTGAGATGTGATTATGGTCAGGAAACTTGACATCCTGGTGTCAACCACTTTAGGGTAGTGACACTTTTGAGAGAGCAGGCTTGCATTACCACCAAATCCAGCAGAAAACAAACATGTCCAGTATGCAGTCACAAAATAAAACAAATTTTTCACTGGTTTTTAAATAACTGAGCATCCAGCAGTGTATTTTGGTGCATTTCCCATGATGGGCTACACAGTTGTTTTTTTAAATGCATTTTTAAGATGTTTGACATAGGCTACAAGTGCTACATTAGATAAGGGACTGGATTACTTTGACCAGTTTCTGTACATAAAACATGAAACTGGAAAAGCTCGAAAAACAGTTCTGAGTTCTTTGTGAGGCACATGGGATGCATCTACAATTGGGGGCAGGGGAGTTGGGTGGTGTGCAATGCTGCTACATAAACCAAAAGAGACTGTTGTGTGGAAAGTAGCGACAGAGGACCTGTGTGACTCACATTGATAACCATTTTGAGACCTTAGAATGTAAGTGTTGTGTCTGATCTACATTTTGTTGCCTGATCTGAAAGGTCCCATTTTAAAATGTTCAATATACCAGATATCATCAGGAGTCACTTGTTGAAGTTGTTTCATGTGGTCATTGCAGTTGTTAGCATCTAAAATTTTTGTGTTTACAGAGTTTTTTGATATCCATGAGTCACATTAAATCATGGCTATAAAGCTGCACATGTTAAAAGAATTACTGAAAATACCTGGTGAGCAGCTGTACTAGCAGGGCAAGTAGCAGAGAACAGATCTGGGGTTTGTGTATAAACAATCAACGACTACTTACTTCCTGAGCCATTAACAAGTACTACAACTTGAGCAGGGACTTTGTTAGACAATTAGCTCAATAACTAAATTTAGAACTAGGTTTTTCCAGAAGAGATGCAAGTAAAGTCTTAAGTTCAAAAAAGGTTTTCATGAGTCATGAAAAATTCCTGCAACTAGAAAAGGCTAAAGTTTTCTCCTTGTACTATTTAACTTTAAACGCAGATGTGTGAGTTCCCTGTTGAGATTATCATCCTTTACTAAAACTTGCTCTGGTGAAGAGGGAAAACCCTGCTGCTGCTGTGGACATGCTGGTATTTGCACTCAGTGCCATGTTTGAGAATCTTTGTGAATGGTGCTAAAATTTGATTTTGGAAGTTATATATTGTAGCCTTGAGATAGCCATTAGCACTTATGTTTAAAAATCTATGCTTTCATTTGTGTGTGTATGGCTAAAAGTTTAAATTGCTCAACTATAATGCACAAAACTTTTGAGTAATAGAAGTCATAATGTAGAGGCCACAACCAATGGCCTTTAAGATTAAAAAAAAACCGAGTTGATGAAGTCACTATTGTCAATGAAGAGAACATGGTCAAGAGCTTGGCACAGGACAATGGATAAAGTCAAGGCCCAGGTCCATGCAGATCTGGGTATTTATCCTCCAACTCTTACCCAAAACTGGCTGTGTTAGAAACCAGAACCCCAAAGTACCTCACAGAACACTGAATGTTGTGGCTTTTAACCAACAGTAAAATGGCACACCATCAGATTCCCAAAAAAAAAAAACATTTTACATCAGCCCTCTTAAATGAGTCAGTGTCCTTTTCATTTTAAAGGAATTAAAAGGAATACAGCTGCCACAGTGGAACTTTAAGTCAGATATTGTATGTTAAGAAAAATTTATTTTAAAATTTAATAATTCATTTTAAAATTCATTGACCAAACAATATAGGTCCTGGTAGCTTGAAATGTAAGTTAGTTATGCAACAGGAAATTCAGGGTCCAGTGTGTACTAGGAGTTGTGGGGTCACAGTTTGGTTCACTTGTGCAAAGCAGCAACTTAAAGAGACAACAGAATATAAATTTTTCTTCTGTAAATATTTAGATGCAAATCATGCAATATTTCATATTTTTCTTGATTCTGAAACTTTCATCACTTTGTATAGTACATCATAAGTTTCCTATGAAGCATTGCTGCATACCCAAATTTGCATTTGCACAACTATGCCTCTTTGTGGTAATACTTGAGAGGCTGTCAAAAATGCATAAATTTGGATCAGACTACAGTAGTTGCATAAACATAACCAACTATGACAAAGGAGCAGTTGTCCTTTTGTTTACATTTAAAAACCTATAACAACCTTTTATTGCTGATTGTGCATAAACTAGGAAAGAAGGTTTCAGTTCTCTTGCAGTACTTTAACTACTCGTATCACATTTAGCCACACAGTTGTAAAGACCATGCTAAACAGGAGTAGGGCACTTGAAGTACACTGTATAGCAGCGTAAAACCAATAACAAAGTTGGCAAATTTCATCACCTGAAGATAAAACAAAAACTCCTAAACATCAGCCATTACACATCTGCTACAACAAGCAGTGAAGTGCTCACAAAAACATTACACCCTATGTTAATACTACATAAAATTATCTTATTAACATGCAGAAGACTTGGTGCCTCAAACTAAGTGAACAAAAAGGTAATATAATCTCAAGGCAGCCCTTTTATTTCAGTCTACATGTGAGAGACTATACTGCCTAAATGTATTGATTACCAGCCAAATGTATTATTAAAGAACTATTATTAAATATGTTCTGTAGGAGTGGATGGTGACTAGTATATAATGATGCTATGGCTATATTAGGAATGTCACAACAAAACCTAAGTTTGTCATTGTGTCCACAGTCACTGCCACAGCAAGAAGGTTCTGGTTTGAACCAGATGGTCTGAAGTGGGTTTGAGTTTGCATGTTCTCCCCATGTGGGTTTGCTCCAAGGGCTGTGGGTTCTGCCCACAGGGCGGTGCCATTAATGGTAAGCTAAGCCTGCTCATCTCTTTGCATTAAAAAAAATGCTCATTAGGGGTTGACTTGGATCAGTTTAATTCAGAACAAGCAACATTAAAAAAAGAAAACAACCAAAAAACAGCAACATATCAAATGTGAGCCAAAGAAGTGGAGATTATTGCTCGAAAATCAATCAATGTGACAAAAAACAACTACGTTGATTTCAACCACTGTTGCTTTTTAGTCTCACAGAGCCACAAGTATTTATAATATACTGTTTCAGTGTGGTCAGAAGTCACGTTACAGTTGAAGCCATCGCAAAAATACAAGTCATCTTGTGAATTCGAAGGATCCTATACTTCAGTGGAAATAAATGTATGTTGTCAGGGTGGGGCTGATGAGGTACTTCACCACCACCTTGTGCCTACCCCATGTTCTTATAGAGTTCAGGTGGCTAATGTGAGCTCAGCCCCATTGCAGGACAAAAGGAGGTTAATGGACTTAAACTTGCCCCATACAAGTATAAGGTAAAAAATAGTAAAGTGTATTTAAAACTAGGCTAGGCATGTACACCCTTATTTATTTGGACCCCTCAGCTTGTCTGCTTTTTTACAGTGGACAGTTAAAAGCAGGCTCATGTCAAGAAAAATCAGCACTATCACTAACCAAAGCCACATAATCCCAAAGAGTGAAATCCACATAACTAAGAATTTAATCCAATTCATATACAGCACTCGCAGATTAAGGAAAAAAAACAAAACTGGATGACAATCCTCATTTACCCCAAATCCCAGTCCAATAGGATAATTATTCAGATTTTAAACACATGGTTATTATCTTGTGGTGCTACTCACTCACAAACTCAGTCCCAGACACTGTTGAAATTAATGCTTTGAGACAGGCCTGTCACATATGACTTGTTTCACTGCAAAAGCATCAATAAAATGCTGGAGAAATCCATGCAGGTTTTGCTATTGCTGTCCACCAGGGCCAAAGGAAAGAGTGTTGGATACATTCAGGGTGCCAATATTGTGTGGGGCACATCAAGGTCATGTGAGCTGATTAACAATAATTGGAACAATGGTTTATGCTTGGTTTAATAACTGGATGCTTTTGGATGTGCATACAGAATGCTCTCAAACCAAAAGCACTACAGATAAAAAACTTCACTGCTTAGTGGTATGTATAAACCTCATCTTTTACCCAAAGTGGATTACAACTGTTCTGGACAAAAGCTTGGAAAACCAGATCACATAAATAATTCCATAAAGCTTTGCGAAATTTAAATTCCACTGAATCAGGTGTCATGTGACTATTTTGAAGACGGATCAGAACTGGAAGTTTTGGTTCGGTGCTAAACTGAACCTAATCGTCACTAAGACATTTAAGTATCTTCACAAATATGCATAGTTTGAAGCACACAATGTGGCTGGGCTAAATGCCACATAACCAAAAAAACCAAAAAAAAAAACCCCACACACAGATTAGTTAAAGTTTTACAAATAAGTTCAATAAATGTCACTGTCACAGAATAAATGTGAAGAAACAATACTCTTAAAAGCTAAAGAAATTACTAGATTTTAAAAATTTTGTAATCTGTCCAGTAACATTTGTTAGCAGCTGTAAAGATTGAGAAGAAATGCCCCCTTTCCCTAAGGTGTGGTTACGGATGGCTCAGACAGACATTAAGCTTAAAATCAAAACCTGTAAACTTTAACATGAATTTCTTATAAAGCATTTCAATGAAATTTCTAGCTCCCCTGATATTCAGATTCACAATTAAGGCGTACAACACCCCTTCCCCACCATGTTGTCCTGTATCTGAGGTGCACATACTGGATCAATCTGACCAGGAATGCTACAAGCCTGAAAACGTTTTTAATGCAAATACATTCTGAGCGTTTTTAGGATGAGGATAATCAAAGCGATCTAGCTTGCCAAGCCTGAACCCATCCGATGCTCGGCAGCTGCCTCTCTCTGTCTGAGAAAAAGCGGTGATGAAAAAGGCTTTGAACGCCATCTTGTTCATTGCAGCTGCTTGGGCCCTGAATACAGGAACCCATTCATTCGAGGAGGCGGAGGGAGGGGGCAACACTGGCAAAATGAATTCATCTTTGTGAGCCATTAAATACGACTAGCTCTCTTAAGAAACACCACCAATTTCCTGAAGACAGTTAAAGATCTTCTACGTGCAGTAATGCATCTTTCTGATGCAGTATCTGAACACTGCTGGCCTCCAAGCTCGTATGAGCGCCAGGCTTCATATGTAGCTCGTATCGGTGACTTCAGAGGCGCTCAGCGCGGCTTCCTGCGACAGCACGTCCAACCTCGCTGCTAAACCACCATATGAAACATTTACCGCTAACTACAACCATTTCAATTAATTTATTCAATGTTAAACTTCCTACTACAATGTGCCGACTGGAATATGCTACTTCACCATTGAGGAAGCATGCCCGTTTTCCGGACTAGAGGCTTGAAGTACTATGGAGCGGCGCGGCCCGACTGGGCATGGTTACTGTAGCAGCTAACAACTTGCCCCGCAACGGACCCGTGTGATCGAGATAAACAGATTGTCTAATTGGATTTCGACAATCTCGTTTTCACATCGTTAAAAGAAGAAGTTTCAAATGAATCTGTGTGTTCGCAAACTGCCACCGGTTTAATACTTATGAAACTAATATGGCTTTAGCCATAATCAGATCCACAGCCGTGCCCGCTGCCCCTTCCCCCGTTATCGTACAGCTACCCTACCGCTCGATAATCGATGCAAATTCATATTACTTTAACGCTCCGTGCAGTTTATTACAAGGAAGGGACGACCTGAAGAACTGGATGACTGGCTGCAGGTTTAAAGTGGGGATTGTTAACATATCTGTGCCATACAGCTGCCATCATCTGCGACGGTTTACTTTCGATTCACTCGTAAATGCTATGGCTTCAACTAGCTCGTTTTAACAGAGATTGGTCAAATAAGTGTGTTTAAGTGGGAATTTGGAGGCATTACAAAAAAACAACCGTAAACGTTGCCGTTTAATATACAACCGATTTGGATAAATGTCAAAACACAAAGTTACAGACATATTGTTCTGGCTGCCATTATTACACACACCCAGATGATCCATACCAGGCTGCAAACGTAGGCTGTGGCCACTGCTGGCTAACTTACATGGACTGGCCAAGGAATAGTGGGGGTGGTAGTGATTCTGCTGGTGAAGTAGCCATTTTTAGAATCCCTTCGTTGTCAAATTCATAATGCTACGAATTTGCAATACGAGTGATAGTAAACCCAAACTCTGCTCACGCCCGTTTCACTTGCGCAAGTTTAAGTAGTAGTAAGTATTGTGTTTCGTCTTAAACAGCTGGCCCAGGGTGCGTCACTAATAAACTGATAGTAGCAAGTGTGCCTCCAATCAGCCTGGGATTACCTGATAGGCTATCTATAGAGCAAATATGTGGGGAAGAAAAAATATCGGCCCCCTCAGAGCTCCAAAATACTGGTAATAGCTGGGATAATTTTTTACATCCTGACTGTTGGGGTAAATTGTCTACTTAAGCAAAGTTGAAGCAGGTTAACGCAGGTGGCTAATTTCTTGAGAGCGAAAGATACCCGGACGTTGGAGTGGGGTGCTGGCTAGCCTACCGAGCTGTCACAAACCACCCTGCTAATTAAGATTACCACTGGCCATTAACTCCCACCTCGCCAGACAAAGCCATTAGATACATGTTGCTTTGGTGAACGACACTTTGGTCAACGAAGTGTGTTAAGTTTCTGTAACAGTGACCCCCACCCACCGTTTTGGCAGCAACAGCTAGCTAGCTTCAGCTAACTCTAACGGAGGAGCCACTCAGCCCAGTTTAACCCTTTTCGTTCAGTCCCTGCTCGGCAGGCTAGCGAACTGCAGACTTACTCTATTTCCTGAAGCACATTTTCAAATATCAATACATTTCCTTACCCGCTATCAATCGAGGGTATCCGTTGTTTATATCACATTGACTGGAAACAGCAAAATCTTGTCTCTCCTCTCTCCGCCGAGGCGCTCAGATTTAGCTTGTTTAGCCACCGAGGAGCGGCACTCCCCGAACCCAGTTTTTG
>VUQJ01002204.1:42737-65581 GCA_015108635.1 Andinoacara biseriatus | reverse complement strand
ACACACCGGCACAGAGGCGCAGAGACAAGGCGGTGTTCACCCAGACAGGCGTGTCAGAGTCCCGGTTTAGCGTTCCTCCGTTTCAACGCAAATTCCGACTCAAAGCAAAAAAAAAAAATCCCTCGTCTTTCCCACCGTCGTCGTCCCTCTTTTTCTTCCTTCACGCCAGGATCTCAGTCGCTTCTTCCTCCGGCCATCAAACAGCAGAGATGGGCGCGGTAACCCTGCATTCAGGTCTGGGAAACCCCACGTTACGGCAGCGTCACAACGCACGGCGGAGGGGTCGGCGACCACTTCGGTAGATCAGGAAATGCTGCCATCTTTGGTAACAGCAACACACCTAGAGAACATTTACCTGCCAAAACGCAGCTTTTATTACTAAAACGTGATTAATGTCTTAAGACTGTTAATAAAATGTGAGCATTTTCGAAGCCAAAACGAGGCTGAATACTGATTTCCACCCAGAGGGAGTGCAGCTGCCAAGAGGTACATGGAAAAACTGTGGAGCAGCCATCGGCTGTACATTAGTGAGAAACGAAAGTATTTTGGAAAAAGTACAGTTTTCAGCATTAGAAAAATATATATGTATTTTAAGTGAAAATAAAATAGTATCACAATAATACAATTTTGTTTTAAGTGCGTAAAAATTGCGAGAAAAGAGAAAATGGGCTAAAAGAAACGGACAAATGGATTAATAAAAGGTTCAGATGATGTCTAAACGCTTTAATTTCTAAAAGCTATAAATAATGTAAACAATGTTCCAATAACTGGCCTAAGAATAATGGTTGAAGTTCATATATGTATATAAACCCCTCACAACTACTGATATGTTGTTGAAATAGAAAACAAAATAGAGCCTAATGGATATAAAATGGCCAAAAGACCAGTTAATAATACAAATGCAAACTTAAACAAGCCAATTAAACATTAACAGCAATACAGCGCTGTTTATCTGATGGTGCTGTGGAGGTTACACACCAGGCCATGCTTATACCTGAGGTTTCGACACTATGGAGTGCAAACTTGTACCGATTATTAATTAATTTATGTTTAAAATCCACAATTTTAGCAATAACATTAATGATTATTGTATTTGCAGACATTTTACCAATCCTATCTTGCTATGCGCAGTGAGCATTTTAAAATTTCAAATAAATGTGCCCTCTGGCATTTTATTAAACCGGATGCATGGCCGGTTGCGGTCAGGGTTTCGGATATGAAAATGTTATAAGATTCCAGGGGAATCTGACCGTCGTGTCAGTAAAGCAGCTGCTGTTTCGAGTGAACAACACGCTTTCATTTGCAATCCAAAACAGGCAAATGTTATGTTTGTTTTCCTGCCAGCATGCGTGCCTAAGTCCAGACCACAATTTTTATTATCTACATATGATATTTATACATTCTCAACATGGAAATTTGATCCTGTATTTTTTTTTTTTTTTAGAAAAAATAAATATTAAGTAATAAGTGCTCTTCTGCTGATCCATTAATAATATCCCAAGGTTAGTGTAAGCTGCTTCTGGAAAAAATCTTGTTGACAAATTATATTCTCTGGGCATTAACTTCACCACACTCAAACCGAAATCTTTAGGGATTTACTTCCTGTATTCAGTGCTTATGGTTGGACCGTCGCTGCAGCACAGAGATGACTTGATCGTTATCATCAGTAGTCTAGGTAGAGTGCTCAGAGGAGGGGTTAATGCTCTGTGGGTTAAGGCGTTACTTGGAGACATGGAACACTTTGTCATCCTCCGAGACAACAAAGTGTGCATGGGCTCGGTCCAGCACGGGAACACAGCAGCCTCAGCTACTTGGCTTGTAAGAGGAATGCTCCCCAGAGAGAGCTACTCTCTCTGTTTGTGCCAGATCTGTTTAGTGTTATCTTTTCGAATGCACATTTTTACACCGACAGTCCCTGCTGTCGCTCAGTTTAAATAAAATGTGAGTCGGGCAAACTGTCAGCATGTATCAGATTCATTCTGAAATACTGATGTACACATAATCATTTGAGTGAATTTGGTGATGAGGTTAGAAATTTTTTAAGAGTAAAATTATCTGTAAATGTGCTGCTTGTGTTTAATAATCTGAATTTCCATTAGTTTGCGTATTTGTTTCCCTCGTATTTGTTTCCCTGCTCTTCTGTATGCACACTTTCTGCTGTGAGCTAGTCAGCTCTGTAAGCACACATTAGTATAGCTACTAGAGATTTCCTGAAAGTAACTGAGGAGTGTTGTATGGAGGTTTCTGTGTGTATACTCATACGTGTCTGAAAGGGGATTTAAAAGCCATCAAAACCTGTTCCTTCAAGTTCATAGGTTTACACAGTGGAGTTATTGATATTGTTATTTGAATTTGATACCTTAATTTAGGTTTGTTTTTATGTACTAAAAGCAGTGGTAGTTAGCACTGTCTATCTGGTAGCGATTAGGGTGTGGGTTTCCACTGGGACTCATCTACCCAAGTTAATGCTGCTGAGATTTAGTTGCCCCTGGATACACCCCTGCCTGTCTCTGCATACATGTGTTGTGAAGCTTCTTTAGTAGAGCTTCAGAGCACCCAGGGGAAAAAGCTTATTGTCTGCATTCAGCCTTTTGATGAGGTAAACAGTTCAAAGCTTGATGTGCTTTTGGTGTCAAAGTAAATTCTAATGTAGTTAGGCTAAACAGGATGTTAAACTGTGCAGGTAAGTCTGATGATTCACAAATAACAGACATTTTATCATTTAGTATATTATGATGATGTAAATTAGCCTATAAAGCCCATAAAAAAAAAAAGCGCTTGTCGAAGATGGTTACAAATAACATCTGTGGTGTTTTAATGCGGTGTAAATTGAAATTAATGACATGGCCTCTGCTCTGATTTCAAACAAAAAGTTACATTCATTCAAACAGAGACACATGAACTCCACCCGTCAGCACAGCGGGGACTGTAAGTAGCACTATCCCACGGCATTAACAAGAGATCACAGGAGAAATCAGATTAGAAAAAGAGGCAAAATGACAACACAAATATTGCCTAATATGATCTCATACATTTCATAAAACTGGTGACATTACATGAGGCTAAGCTCATAATGACCTTGCTTTTTATAGGCAGGTTGGGGTACAGTAATCTGATTTAGCATAATCTCTTACAATCTCAGATAAATGCTTACAGCATGTATCTCTGAGGGAGGGCAAATCCTATTGGTCCACTGTGAGGCATTACTGACATCTGCTGTTCACATACAAAGGGCCTGCACTTGTCCTGTACAACATACTTCATAGTTTATCAAGTCAGTTTGATTTAACAGTAACAGAAAAACTGACTGATGTAAATGCTGATCGTTCACACTGCATTGACGCTTAGATGTATGAGAACCCAACTTTTGAGCAGAGCCTGTTTACTTGTGTCTCGAGCATTGATTTTGAAATCCAAAGGATACATACGGTAGGAATCTGCATTATTCATAGTGTGTACTGCTCATATATATTTCAGAAATGAAGTATGTATAGTATAAAGTGGATTGCCCAAGCTTTCTCCAAGACAAACCAGGCACCTGCTATGGACTAGGTGTAAAAACATACACAGCATTTAATAATTAAACAAACGGCAAGAAAATCACAGCTAGAACATCTGCTCTAATGTTTGTGTACTCAGGCACAGTATCCACCCCCAACCTGAAAGGCCCATATTGCTATTAAGATGGATAATTAGTTGGATAATTACCCCAAATTAATGAACATCTAAACTAGTTGGCTACAAGGTACTGGATGAACTGTTGGTTAAAACAGCCAAAGAACTGACTTAAAGAGTGACAATTTAACTGTATGAAGATGTTGTTGTCATAGAATCCGCTTTATATGGGACATGAGATGGGAGCTGGTGCTCTGCAGTAAATCAAACCTGTAATCTGATTGTCTGGGACTGACCAGCAGCCCTGATAAAGCAGATGCAAAATGAGTTTGCTTGCTCCTCCTCTTCCAGAAAATGGCACTGCAGCATAACTTTCATTAAGTTTACCATTGGTCTAGGATTCAGCTTTTATTCAGTCCACATTCTTTTTGTCGTGACATGCTTTCATTTTGGTCCTCAAAATTCACAAAACCTGCCATCTAATAGTTTTATATTTGGTAATATTTTTTTGCTTATAAATATTTTGTATCTATTATGGAATAATATTCCATGTGCATTTATTATTAAAGAAAAAAACATTCTGCTCCATATTAAACTTTGAATTAAATGAAGTCCACGACTTCAACAATATACAGAACTTTAAATCCACGACATCTGAGCGACACCGTAACGACTCAGTACTTCTGTTCAATTTTTACTCAGCGTCATGAAGGTGTGACCTTCAGCAAAGCTGCTAATTCAACTAAAACTGTTAATGGTCAGTGATAGCGTACAGTTATGTGAAAAACACCCCATAATTCAATAGCTTGTAGAGCCACTTTTAGCAGCAATAACTTGAAGTAATCATTTTCTGTATGACTTTCAGTCTCTCACATCACTGAAGGAGTTTTAGCCTGCTCTTCTTTACAGCTGAGATGTAGCTCTTAGGTTTTATGAAGTTTCTCTGAGCATTGCATGGTCTGACCTTGGGGTGCGTTTGCTGGGATGTCCACTCCTGGGAACATTGTTTCATTATGTTAACACACACCTGAATGCTCCAGACCACCAACCTGCCAATGGAGTACTAGTATTAGCTGTCAGATACTATTTTTGGATTATTGTGCTCACCTGGCACATAATCACAGTGCTACACTTTTATTGGTAAAACCACATTTATTCAGTTGCAGCTACATCTTCAAATACTGTTCATGTGTCCGGCTCTTTGTATTATTTTCATCCTGTCATCCTATCATTCATATGCATTCATGTGTGTCTATTCTGACCCACTTTCCCCAGTATGCTCCCTGTGTGGCCTCAGTGTGAACTCTGCCTCCTTTCACTTCATGGGTGTAATGCCAGCAGTGCTACAGTGCCTACACTACACACCTGCTGGCATACATTAGCTGATGCACGGTTGACCATGTTGTTATAAGGCAGCTGCTTCCTAGGTGTTGCACACGCCCCCTGGTGGTGAAAATCAGTTATACACTCAGGTGATTCATAAACCCTGCAAGTTTCCTTGCCATTATTATAGCTGTAATGGAGGTAAGGCAGGTATTTTTTTTTTAAGTTTTCACTATGCCAAAATTTTGATACAAACTAGTTTAGGTTCGATATATCTTTGCAACATTTTATGCACTATTAATCATGTGGCTACTGCTGCAATTCTTTGATTTCTCTTTGTTTGCTTTCTTATTATATTAGGTAAAATGTATTTACACTCTTGAACATATACTGTACATTTGGAATGCCCATATTTCCATGAGTGTAGTATATTCAGAGAATACAATTAAAGTTATCAAAGCAAAGTATTCCTTGTCACAGTTTAAACTACACAATTCTGAAGAAGAATCAGTTTTTTTCCTTTTTTGATTGTTAGCTTGTCAAAATAGGTCATTAAATGTGGTGAACAAAGAGTAAAAAAAGGAACCCTAAATTCTGGCACAGATCTGAGTCACTTAACTCAGTGGAGAAGTTTCTCTTTGTGTCTTCTTGTTGGTAGGATTGAGCACATACTCTGTTTAGATGGGACAGTATCATCTTTTGAAAATGAAAATGTAAATAAAAAAAATGCATTATGGTAAAAAAAAAAAAAAAATCATGACTGTTCACAGCTGCAAGATGCCCAGGTCCACAAGTCTTGTGGTGTGTTCAGATGCAGTTTCTCCTGACAACCCTTCCAAACAAGCCGTATTTGTTCACTCTGTTTCAAATTGTACCGTCACAAACTTTGCTAACAAGCTAACTGAGGCGGTTAGTTGTCTTGAATGTTTTCCACTTGTGACTGATCTTTCTCATTGTGGAACGATGGACTTACAACCCTTCCCAGATTGATGGGCAGCAACAGTTGCTTCACTAAGATCATTGCTGATACCTCTCCTCCTCAGCATTGTGCTAACACACAATTCTCTGAATTCTCCGGACCGGCAAATTGTCAAAACGTCTGCTTTTCTAGAGGTGCTCACACTTTTAATTGATTGCTCATCAATTAATCAAGTTTATTAGCTTAATTCCTCCTGAAGCAGTAAGAGTGGACTCAGTTTTGCACACACTGCTTCTGCATTTTGGCTTAGATTTTGTTGAATAAATAATGAGAAAGTATAAAATGTCACATGTTGTAGTACAGGTGACGTTGTATTTACCTCATTTTAAGACCTGCTAAGGACCTCTAATAACTAAGTAATCTCTTTAGTGTTACAGTGGTTAGCACTGTTGCCTCATAGAAAGAAGGTCCTTGGTTTGAATCCACCTTGACCGGCGCCTTTCTGTGTGGAGTTTGCATCTTCTCCCCATGTTTGCTTTGGTTTTCTCAGAGTACTCCAGCTTCCTCCCACAGTCCAAAGACATGCAGTTAGTGGGGTTAGGTTAATTGGTGATTTTAAATTGCCCACAGGTGTGAATGTGAGTGTGACAGGTTGTCTGTCTCTCTGTGTTAGCCCTGCAACAGACTGGTGAACTGGACAGGGTGTACCCGTCCTCTTGCCTTATGACAGCTGGGATAGGCGCCGGCCCCCATGCAACCCTGAAAATGATAAGCGGAAGAAAATGGAAGGATAATCTATTTATTTGTTAGAGTTGGCTCTGCACATATACAGAACATGATGTGTATTTGCAGTATGAGTATGGGTGAACAGCTTTCCCGCTGGCAAGCATCCAAGTCCTTTAGAGGTCAGTCGGCAGTTGTGGAGACCAAAGCCATCAGGGTGACACTGTAAACATTCAACTCATCTCCCTTTACAGTGAGAGACGTGCACGTCTGCACCACCTCATAGGGCTGAAACACACAGGTATACACATGTTCTCAGTCAGTACAATGTCCATGTCCACACAAGTGAAGCTCAAACCTTTCATACAGGAAAGGGTTTTAATCATAATATTGCTGAAATGACATTTTCTCATGTTGCAATCAACATATGAGGTGGATTTCATAATTATGCTTTGACCTTTGATGAACTATTAATCTACAGAATGGTTTTAAGAAGGTTTTTTTTTTCTGTGATCAACAGCACATTTGTTATACAATACAGATTTTTTTTTCAACCAGAGACAAGAAAACAACCCTTTCTTACCTTGTATCCAGTGTGAGGGGTCCATGTGATCGTGACGGTCTGCATTTGGCCTGGGTCCACGCAGCCTTTGCTGGGCTCCACATTAAAGCCCTGCTGCTGCAGGGTTACCAGGTTATCCCAGTGAAACTCACCCCCCTGGTAACAACAAAGAACAGACACTTTGTCTAAAGACATTAAAGGCCTTTTTTTCTCTTTAAATCATGATAGTGAACGTTGTGTTATCGTGAAGTGAATCCCTGCTTTAAATAAAAACACTGTGGCAGGAGTCAGTTTGTATTTCTGAGCGTTTCAAGATGTTTGAAGATCAACACGTTACCTTCTTACTGGTCTGTGAGGAGCAGATGCAGCCGACTTGTAGCTCCCTGACTGCAGGTGTGACAGTACCTGAGCTGTAGCTGGCCTTCAGGGTCACCAGCAGAGGAATGGGGGGGCTCTCTGACTCTGCTACACAGAGAGGAATTTTGAAGACTGTACTTTTCAATAACTTTCAATTTATTTTCCAATTTATTTCATTCAGCTCTAATGAATCTAACTATGAATGTAAACTCTTTTGAGGACCATTTCTGAATGCGTGCTACACATGCATGCTTTTTTAAAATGCAGGCTCTTCAAAACAAATCTGCATTTTGAAAGTTCAAAATAAATCATTAAACACATTGTGATATTAGGCAAAGATAACCCAGGTAAACAAAATGCATCTTTCAAATGACAATTTTATTTATTACAGGGAAAAATCTATCCAAACCTACCTGCTCCTGTGTGAAAAAGGAATTGTGCCCCTTTTTAATTCATGAATTAACCTTGATTAACCACGTTTTTTTTGGAAAGCCTGCCAGACTGCCAGACCTGCTGAATCAAGAAATCACTTAAATAGAACCTGTCTGGCAAAGTGAAGCCAGCCAAAAGATCTCAAAAAGCAACACATCATGCCACCATCTAAAGAAATAACTGAGAAACAAAGTAATTCACATCTTTCAGTCTGGAAAGTGTTACAGAGCCATTTCTAAGGCTTTGGGACGCCAGTGAACCACAGCGAGAGCCGATAAACACAAATGGAGAAAAATGGGAACAGTGATGAAGCTTCCTGAGAGTGGCTGGCCTACCAATAAAAATTACTCCAAGAGCTCATCAACGACCTCACTTGCCTCAGTTGATGCAACAATAAAAAAGAGACTGGGCAAAAGTGGCGTTCATGGGAGAGTTCCAAGGAGAAAACCACTGCTGACCAACAAGAACAAAAAGAGTCGTCTCCCATTTGCCAAAAAACATCCTGATGATCCCTGAGACTTTTGGAAAAAATTTTTTTTCACTTTTCGGAAGGTTTAATTCCCCTTAAATGTGTAAAACTAACAGCATTTCATAAAAAGAACAGTTAAGCATGGTGGTGGTAGTGTGATGGTCTGGGCCTGCTTTGCTGTTTCAGGACGACTTGCTGTAATTGATGGAACCATAAATTCTGTTCTACCAGAACAGAAATCCTGGAGGAGGATGTCCGGCCATCAGTCCAGGCCCTGAAGCTCAAAATGATCCAGCAAGTCCACCTCTAAATGACTCAACAAAACAAAATGAAGAGTTTGGAGTGGCCAAATTCCTCTACAGTGATGTGAAAGACTCACTGCCAGTTATTACAAGAGCTTGATTGCAGTTCTTGCGGCTGACGGTAGCACAACCAGTTATTAGTTATAGTTTAGGGGGGGCAATTACTTTTTCACAAAGGGGCAGATATGCTTGGATAGCTTTTTTTCCCCTTAATAAATGAAATCACATTTTAAAAACTGTATTTTGGATGTACGCAGGTTGTCTTTGTCTAATATTAAAATTTGTTCGATGATCTGAAACATTTAAATGTGACAAATATGCAAAAAAACTAAGAAATCATAAAGGGGCAAATATTTTCTCCCAGCATTGTAAGTTCACACACTTTTGGCACATAACATATTTCTGCTGCACACAGAAAGATCACAAAAATGAAATTATCTTAAATGACTATTGTCATTGTGAAAGTTATTTAAAGAGGGAGTTATATAAATTATACTATGGCAAATCTTCTTTTTTCAAGACCCTGAAAATATGCAAATTTCATCAAGACAAATTGTGGTTGGTGTCAGTGAGAGGCCTTCAGAGTTCTTTCTCCCCGAAGCAGCATTTTAATGCACCAACACCTCTTTGATTCAGTACAATTTACTATAACCTCATCTAGGAGGTGTGACTATTTCACACATGGATTTGGTGGTAAAATATGATCTGACTGCTGGTGACAAGCGCACGGGCTGTCAGCAAGCTGTGATTAGCATAAATTACTTCATCACATATACAGCCCTTGCTCGCATAAATCACGGAAAGTGTCTGGAAGATATTACTAATCTTTACAGTGGCAGCGAAAGACTTTCCCTGTAATCAAGAGAATAGGCTTGTACTGTTTTTTACACCACGTGTGTGCTTTGTTAAGCTACACTCTTTGCATGTCACCTGTGAGCAGAGGTGGACTGGTAATGACTGAAGGGAGGAGGGATTCGATGGGCACTGTCAGCAGGTCTCCGCCGAGCAGATACATGTTATGTGAGGAGGCTGCACCCTTCAGATCCATCACACACACTTTACTCTGCGAGACAGAAATGGCACAAGGTTAAGGTTGTTATATAATCAAGACTAAAGTAAAGAGAGGATGTATAGGACATCTAAACAAGAATGCATGAAGAACAGCATTTTAACCTTGACCATGTAATCAATTTTATAAGCAGTGACTAAGTCCAAGGACAGGCTGAGTACACACATGTATTCATATCTGAAAGTGTGTGTAAATCTGTACGCGTGCGTGCCGTTCTGACCGTATTCATCAGCTCTATGGTGAGTTTGTCAGAGTAATTGACAGACGGGTGGTCGGGCTGAAAGGTGACCGTGAATTCTTGGGTCTGCCCCGGGGCAATGCTGCCCTCTACTGGCACCACGCTGAACACACTCAGCCCGCTGTAGTTCTGAGTGCCTGCACGAGTCAGAAAATACACATATTTGTTCTGGTCAGATAGTGTTATAGTTGCTGCTTCTACTATAACGCAATAAACATACTAACAAAAAAAGCTCTTTTTTGTTTTATCAAATTTTTTGATTTGATTAAATCAATGTCAGATGCCTACTCAGAACCATTATCAAAGAGGTAACTGGTCACCACACACCAACAGATAAATCACAGCTAAAAATATAAATGCTTTGAATATGATTTTTTTAGTTAATTAATTTTAAAATGCTCAACTGCAGGAAAAGTACAGACAGGTTGTTGATGTTTCCTGTTCATGTATAAACTCAGGATGCTTAAAGTCACTTTATTTAGTGGGTATAAAAGAACTGAGCCATATTCATGAACTGCAGCAGCACATTACACTAAAACATCAAGGTGACAGCAGGGACTATATATATATATATATATATATATATATATATATATATGCAAAAACTGCCAGGATGAATTTATGAAACTCAGTGGAACAGTGAAGCATGGGCAAAGACAGAACTCATTCAATTTTGCTCTAATATATCCTATTAGTACATAAAAATGTATTAAAGTCCAGGCCAAATTTAATTGTGTGCATCATGTCCACATGAGCATATAATATGGACACAATGTTAACACTACAAACTGTAATCTGTCTCACTTCTGGAGCTCAAAGGTGTCAGGTCCTCTGAAAAATCAGTGTTTATTACATCTTACCCACAGTAGGCTGGACGGCAAAGTTTGCATATCTGTCTAGCAGAAAGTTCACCAGGTCAGCTCCGCCCTGAGGTCTGAAAGGAGCGATACTATCCAGCAGCACCCTAAAGCCCACTGCCACTGCCGAGCTGTTCTGCAACTGCAGGCAGAAACAGATTTAATTTTAGTAACCAAGGTTCTGACTTCTGAAAAAACATTATATCACAGTTCTTCTAAATCACACAACCAGTTCTCTAAACCAAAACTCCTAAATCCATTTATTGATTAGATTGCCCGTTTGGCAAAACCTTAAAAACCTGGTTAAACACATTCTGCAGCGCTTTTTTTTCTCATTGCTCTCTAGTCTAAACATATTTGGCAGGGTGAAGACTTTGTTATTCATAACTGTGATGTGATGAAAATGAAATATGTTCAGAGTAAACAGGTGAACAGGGTGAGCTGAAGGTTGATTCCAACAAATATGGGAGCTGTCTGAGAGCCAGATGAAAAGAAAGGCGCAAAGAAGAGGTGGCAGACGCGACAGGAAAGGAGGAAGAGCAAGACTAAGGGTAGTAATTTGATAAAATTCAAGCAACTGCTGTAAACAATGTTTTTATCCATATAAAAAAAACATTTGGAAAAGAAATAGAAAACACCAAACACATTCCCTTCAGTAGTGAATGTTTATGTTTATGCCTCAGATTTATATCAACCCATCCAAGACCGAATTACGTTTTGCGAATGGCCTTCACACACCTTCACAACGTGTGAGGCAGTCTCCTTCTCCAACACATAGCCAAAGTCAAGAAGCCCTCCGGTGTGGGAGGAGGTGACAGCAGGGACTATTCCCTCCCCAAGCAGGGTCATTTCCAGGGTCATTTTCTGGCTTTGCACCGCCAGCATTTCCTGGCACTACAGTTAGGAGGGAAAGGTTTTGGTCAGTCTTCAGTATGTTATCAGTTACTAAATAGTCAGTAATTTTTTTTTCTTATTTGATTGATTTTACATGAATAAGTACAATGAAGAATCAGCTAAATAACATGGATTACTGACACTTATTGCTGCACTTATTGGTCTATATCGCAGCCAAAACTGTGCTAAATTGTGGTATTTACACAGTTAACCCACCTTCTTGTCCACAGTTGGACTGAAGGCCAGAATCAGAGTGTGCTTTTCTCCGGGTCTTAAGCATCTGAGACCATTGAGCAGGGAAAAAGGACCATTTATGTCCAATGCTGATGATCTTAGCTTAGAAAGGCCCTTAAGAAAAGCAACAGTAAATATTATGGTAGTCGAAGTAGTGCATTTATTTGTTTTTTTGGTAACCTTTGATTTGTGGACATGAAAGTAAACCATGTAAAGAGATGCTAATAATAAGGTATGAACTGCATTAAATATGCAGGGACATTATTTGAGATGGCTGGATTAATCTTCAGTGTATTTGCACTGAATTACTACTCATATAAAAACTGTGGATATGTCTGTGTGGGTCTAATGATGATCAGTTTTAACAAACATCGACCGCTGTTGCTGACACGTCATCTCTGAAGATTTCCCCCAGATTTTGAGATTTGATTAAGCGTGATGCATAATAAAAGCCCCAAAGCCAGACTTGAACTGTGGATATTAAGATTAACAGTTAGCATCTTTAACTCCATGGACACACCAACAGCCTGCTTCCATCCTAATGCAATGATGGTGAAGAGTTTAATTTATTATGCTGCTGGCAAATGTCACAGTATGACTATAAATAGTTTTCTCTCAAGCAGAGTCTATAAAAACCATAATCAGTGGGATATCACAGTGTCTGAGGGCTAAGGTATGAACAACAAACTGCATCTTGCCCCAGATTTTGAGATCTCAAAATCCAAACAGTCTGTGACGATTGAAAAAAAAGATACATCCAAAGATTCCTGTGAAATGTTCTGAACTGTGAACCTTTCAGTCACTCGATCTCCTACAAATGGGAGACACAAATACAACAAGGGAGGTAAGAACAAAAAGATAGCACAATCAAGCGTTTTTAGTGAAACTATACACACTTTATAAATGACTCACCCACTGCCACCTGATGGAAGTCTATGATATTGCACCCATTGTTGGATATCACCACTAGAGGGGGCTGCACAGCAGGACACTGAAGTTTCAAGTAGAGCGTATTGTAGGGACTGAGGAGATAATGGAGATGACCAGCTATGAAAAAATGAGCCTCACTCCTTCCATCACTTTCTCTGAGTCGGGGCAGTGAGCTGATGAATGCAGACCTACACATGCATTTGATTTGATTTGATTGAGGTGAGATTTAAATGTCTTTTTAAATGTCTTTGGAGCGGTAGCAGTGTACTACAGTGAGCTCACAGTTCAAACAAAAGTGAATTCCATTTAAAAATATGATGTTCACCACATAAGCTGAATACTCTCAACTAATATAATTATTCTGAATGGCTTAGCAAAAACTTATCTAGTCCAGAAGGTCCACACTGGACAAAACTAAGTGTTAGAAGAATAAAAAGGGGGTCTGAGCACCCTTTTTGAACTATTTCTGACATTTATAATGCCCACCAGCTGAAGAGAGCTTCTGTTTCCTGGAAATTAATAAAAAATTGAACCTCCCTCAATCGACTGGTAAAACTGTAAAGGTGTTTATTTACTCAGACTTTTTTTTTAACATAAAAAGGAAGGTGGTAAATGCTCCACAGCTCCAAAATTCAGCACTGAGACAGCATAGAGATAAACCCAGATCCTCAGGGAGCTCAGGGGCCCAGACTCCCAAAAACTGTGCTTAAACAACTTTTTTCAGGTTTTGTGATTGCAAGAAGTATGCAGTCAAATAAAACGTTTTTTTTAAAAAAAAAACGTATTAAAAACTGTAAATACAGAAATAAAGAGCCAGGTAGTTTTTCTGTTATCTGAGGATAACGTGACCTTCACAAAAATGGGAGAAATACAGGTAAACGGGGGACCCAACTGTTTGTCTAAGTGTTTTTTTAACCATGAAGTCAGATAATCTGGATTTGGATCAGACACGTTTTGTTTCAATCAGGACCCTGTAAGTCAAAGGAAGATGGCAGCATGGCTCTGTTCTGAAGGCGTGCTGTAGGTGGTGAGACCAGAAACAAGATCCCCCAGAACACAAAAAGGAGGCATCAGTAACAACAAAGCTGACATTATGAAAGGAGGAGCTAGGGTGAAGGTGGGTTGCAAAGTGGCTTGCAAGTTCACAGCAGCTGTGGGCAGGTTAAAGCAGCTTAAAAAGTGTTTTACATGTTTTTTCCTGGTGACAATGATTAAAATCATGACAAAGATTAAATATGACAGTGGCTAAAGTGTGTTGTACAGATCTATATGGAAGCTGATTGCTAACCTCCATGCCGGCTGGACCTGTTTGTCATCATCTGGAGGGTCTCCATCTGACACAAAGCAGGGAATGGTGTACTCTCTGTAGCGCTGCTTGAAGGCGTGTAGCAGAGAGGTCTTGGCTTCATCATACCAATGTGACCTTAAAAGGAAAAGAGTAGCAGTTAAACAAATACTAAAACTTTTTTAGTACAAAGAAATCCTTCATCAAAACCTTCCAGCTCCCTTTAAGATCATCCTATGTTCAGTACTGTGCAAATGTCTTGAGTTACTCCCCATTTCTTTATATTGTGCTGGAAAAATGGGAAATAGGTGCAGTAATGTACATGCAGGCATAAATGGAAATACAGTATATCATTAAAACAGAGATTTTATACAGTTCTAATGAACCTTAAAGTCAATATTTGGTGTGACCACCTTTTTTCAAATTTGGATTCATCACTCCATCAGACCTGTTGCCACTGATTTTCAGTCCAGTTCCTGTGTAATTTGGCATACCTCAGTCTTTTCTCCCTCTTTCCCTTCCTCAAGAATGGATTTCCCTCCATTTCTTAAGGACTTAACTTTCTGGAACTGTTCATCTTCTTTTGACAGTTTTTTTTGTCCTCCACTTGTTCAATTTCCTCCTTTAAGGCTACACTGCACATCATGCTGAGATATGCCAAGTTTTCAGGTAATAGCTCTTTGGGAATCACCTTGCAGGTGCAAAAATACAATTTTATGCCTGTCAAACTGTGTTATCATTGGCATTTTTCATATATTCAATTAAAGAAATGGGAACAAATTGTGTGTTTTTGTGACAGGCTGCTAGTAACAAAGTGACTAAAGATACAATTTGGTTCTTTGTTGAGACACATCACTGGTTCATCCTTTGAATTAGGTGCCTTTATTATGTTTGAATGATTCATAGATGATTCATAGTATAAAGTGTCCGAAGGAAAACTTTGAAAAACATTCGGAAAGTCTGGAGAACTATTGTTCAAGACCACTTTAAAAAATGACAAGACAGTCTGGCTCTATGGGATGAGGGGTGGATTGAGGGATTTGTACAGTATTGTATGTTCACTGCAAATGAAAAGAAATGAGAATACTGGTGGAATCAGTCAGTGGAATAAGTCAGGAAGAAGAAACATACCAAAAAGTTTTGTATGTAATTCATATTCCAGTGTTGTTGGATCTTATAGAAGTTATTTATTGGTTTTAGTCAAATTTTCTACAAAAAGAGGCTTTTGGGCATGAAGCGAGACAAAAATCCTTTTGCAGTCCAACAAACTGGATGTGTTTGATAACATTAAGTAAATAATATCTGCAGAGAGGAAACCTACCCTGGTACAATGTCCACAGGATCTGGTGATTCAGTTTGTGTTTCTGTCTTCGGTTCGTCGCACACTTTGCTGTGTTTTGGATTCACAGGTGCCTTCTTCCCCTTACTAGACTCCGGTGGGATCTCCTTTGTTGCCTTACAGTGCACATGAACATGACTGATGGGTTTATACAAAGGTAAGACAAATGGAGGGACTACATTGTGTAAAAATGTTTTTCATGATTATGAAAGTAAAAACAAAAAAAACAAAACATTAAGCCACCTAAGATGTGTTCACATTTAAAAATCCTGGCACTAGCGGAAGGTGGCTGGAGTGGGGAGGTGGGTGTGAAGCTCTACCTCCTGCTCAGCGAGTCTGTTTCCTTCCAGTTCACTCTCACGGAGCAACTTGGCTCGATGGAGACGACGCAGCGCCTCTTCTTTGATATCCTGGTCCAACAGTCTGGGTTTGAACGTCACCTGGATGAGACATCTCTGGGGTAGAGGAAAGACGATAACGTGTCTGAAGTTGCTCAGATTTCAAGGACAACACGGGATGTTTCTGTGTGTTTCCTTCACATTACAGGGTTCTTACGCTGTATCACCTTTTAACTTAAACTCTCCGCTTCATATAAAGGTTTAAAATCAGCTTTCAGCACTGTCCCGTTTTGGGATTGCTGGTTTGAAACAAGTCAAATAGACTAAGGATGACAATCCTGCTATTTTCCTATTTCAGACTATTTACTGGATTTATTGTCCTGGATCCCTGCCTTCTAGCACTTGTTAGGCTGTCACTGTAAATACGTAATTCTTAATATCTTGCTTGGAAAATAAGAGACTAAATAAAAAATAAATACTGGGTCTGGAGGAAAGTGGTCATCTGAAAAATAAGACTTAAAATAAGCCTTAAAATTAGACTGTCACAACCAATAGAAGCAATTTTTCTGTGTTTTCTGTGTGTATATATACTGCAAATTATAAAGTGCTTGTTCAGTACCATCAGGCGTCCAGTAGAGAGCATCGTTACACTTAAAAAGGCATCTGTTGTGAGCCAGCCGCCGCTCTGATGGCTGTTTGTCTCGCTGTAATTTTAGATATCTTTTTCGAGGCTGACAGGCTGGGATCCCTTAGCTCTCTGATTACTACATCTTGGTTGTAAACTATCCTAATAAGTAAAAACTGACCTTCTTCTCATACTTTTGTTTCGTTACAGAAACCAAATAGAGGTTGCACTCATAAGGTCGCTTCAAACTATTTTAATTAGGTTATAAATGGATTTAGAAGGAGATGAATGTGTTTTTGCAGCTAGCGTGAAGTTTTAGTTGTGTGCAAACTATAAAAACAAAAAAAAAAACAACAAACAGTCTAAATGAATTTGAGTAAATGAATAATTTTTTTTTTTTGATAATATAGTGGTCAGAAAAAAAAAAACTTTAACAAATGCCCCACACTTTAGGTTTTTCCAGAATTCCCAACTGGATATTCTTCAACAGTTTCACCAAACTCTAGAATAAATTACTAAGCAGACATATAACAAAGACTCTGACTGCATGTTATAAATTTGAAGTGTGCTTCAGATGAGTAATCTGCTATGTATAAAAGTGTAAACTTAAGACATGTTACGCCGCACCTCTCCAGGAAGAAGGCGTCCTGCAGACGGAGTGATGCTGATGTCCGAGTCCTCTTGCAGGGCGAAGGAGAACAAACGGGGCATTACAGGAAGCTTGACCCCCGGAGAGACTGGTTGTCTATTCTGGTCACGGTCTGTTTGATGGTTGCTCAGGAACAGTACGGCAGTGGACTGGTCACCTACTGCTGTGGCTCCAAACTGAACCAGAAAATGGGAGAGCCCCAGCGGTGGCTGGATACCCACTGCTCGGCAAGACAGCAGAAAATCTCTGATGACAAAATGAATAGTTCTGTTATGGATCAGTGAATATTGGGTTTAGACAAATAAGCAGGGTAACAACAGTAATGTAACAGTAACAGTAGAGATTTAAACAGATCCCTGCATTCAAATCGACGTCCTATCAATAGATCCATAAACTGTAGATGTCCTTCATTTACACACAGCGAAGGAAACTAACCTGTTAATCCCAGACTTGCAGCTGAGCTGAAAATTGTACTGTTTGGCAGTTTTGGCACTGAAAATCAGATCAATCTCCAGTGTTTCTTGTGGGAGCAGAGTACCAAATCCATCATTGGGCTGAACCTCAATAAACTCGATGAGGAGAAAAGAGAAACATTCAGTAAATTCAAAATACTCAAATTTCTAACTTCAAGTTATAACTCAGGATATATTCATGAAATCAAATTCTGATACTGTTTTTGGTAGTTGTAACTATTTAATGTATTTACATGAAGTAATTATCCCTCTGTCTGTAGTAGCTTTTATTGGAGGTGGTAAAATCTGCCCATCCAAATACAGGATGCACATTGTCTATTTAAGCACGGGGGGATTATGAGGAAACAGGATAACAGCCTCTCTGTTTAGTGTGACTCTCTTTACACTGTAAGAGCTCGATACAGTTAGTGTTAATGCAAATTGAACACATTTCAATAATAGGAGGAACAAACAGTAAAAGTGAGACATTTACTAAATATGATTCTCCCATAAACCTAAGATTTCAGTTTAGTCCCTGCTTTTATCTGGATCCGTGCAACTGTACTTCACAAACAGATCAACATTTAACAGAGGAAAAGGTTTCCACATCATTCGTGCAGGTACCTCAGGCACGTCCAGGAATCCAAAGTCCTGGGGTAGGAGGGACAGATTGGTAAGGCGAATGCTGCTCTTGACTGACTGGTAAATGGAACAGCAGCCGAAGTCCACCTCACTTTGGTCAAACTGCAGGTCTGAGGAGGTCACAATGGCGTGGACGGTGAAGTGGGCAGGCTGCACCTGCACAAACATGAAGCATCATTACTCGCCTTTGAGCCAAACATCATTCCAAACATCAGTGAAATCAGTTTTCTTTATACATATTTTTCTTGTTTTTAAGTACAACTTTCTTGTAATTCCACTTCATCATAATAATGCTAACCTGCCCCAGAAAAGGTTTGGATTATATAATCCACCTCCATTGGTTGTCCTGAAAACTGTATCTGGTATCACCTTTTAAATCTTAATTATACATTTTCATATTCTGAGTGAAGAAAAAAGGAGGCGAACATGTGCATATTGCAGACTGATGTTTCTTTTATTTAAAATACTTTTCCAGTCTGTGATTTAACAGATGCAGTCGGAACAGCTAAAGAATCAGATTCATGCTTAACTTTAGTCGTAGCTGAAATGGAGCAATGCTTATGCATGCAGTCATCTTTCAGCACTGAGCAGTGATGAAAATGTGTCTATGTGTGTGTGTGTGTGTGTGTGTGTGTGTACAATCCAAAACAGGGCTCTGGCTCAGAGGCAGTTTTACAAAGCATCAACTCAGGTACTTAGTTTTTTTTAAATTAGTTAGTCCTACTCTGTACTTTTTAAGGTCCCGTCCTGCCTTTATTGCTCTGGCCCAAGGAGCCTCTGGAAGGCAAGCTGCGAACTTAAATAATGTATTTTTATTAAATAGCTGAGCGCTGCAGCTTTTACAGCAAATATTTGTCAAGCAGGAGTAAAACAGAACATTTGTTAGAGACTATTTTAAGCAGCGGATTATTACACATTTCATGCTCAAATGAGTATTCATGCAGGCAGGATGTGTTTGAGAAATAACTCAAAATAAAATTTGGTATCATGTTCATGTTAACAAATCAACATGTACGAGTTTGGAGCTCTTTGATGCAGAAAGCTTTGGAGCTCATTTGGTTTGAAGACAAATACATTATCCTCTCACACCCTTTAGGCTTCACTTGATGTTAATGGTGAATAGTAGACAATTTTGTTCAATTTTGTATCATTTTTTCCCAAGCAGTGTAAAGCAGAAGACCTTGTTTATTGCACCATTGATTTCCAGGCTGCTGTGATGTCTCGTGACCAATTGGTGTATGTGTGAATATGTGTGCTTTTCTGGGATAATGCCAAGAGCTCAGGGCCCAGGAGCTGGACAGCTTTGGTGCATCACAGGAACATCCTGGCCCGGTCTTTGGCTCCTGGTCAGAGCTAAACCCCTTCCACACCCCATCCCCCAGCCCTCTCCTTTCCATATCCTGGTAAAGTCAGTGAATAGTAGTTGGCTGGGGAGGCAGAGGAAGGTGACAATTTGGCACGAAGACTGTCCAGATTTATATTTACTGAAAAAAAAAAAGGACTGGCAAAAGCACAGCATGAATGTCTAAGCAGCTGCTCTGTGTTTTTTAATAAACACGGAATCTGATGAGTTGAAGGAATTCAGCTGCAGCATATTTTCCAGAGACTTTCATACTGACGTATTTCAACATGCATGTAGGAACATGAGATTAGAATGTTTAGATTTGAGCCTCTTGAGAGGACTAGCACTGGATTTCCACATATCCTTGGAAATGTTTGCTGCACTAATGTCAATATATAACGCTAAATCTATGTAACAATGCCATAGTGTGATATGCAATGAGAGCAATGAGATCCTGTGTGATATGCCAGATTTCAGTTCTTCCATCATCATCATCTTATCAAAACATGAAAAATAAACTAACTGACCATAATTTTGTATGAGGATAATTTGGACCATAACAGACGGCAGCACAACTGGAATCTTTGCTGTAAAAACAAAGTAACCATCTCATTAGTTTTGAACTTTTATCCCAGAAAGTGACAAAAGACCCAAATCCCATTTACAGGAAAACCTGAGTAGTGATTTTAAAATCAACGTCACAGGCACCTCAGAAAATAGATAACAGTAAATGGAATTCACTTATTTATCTTTTACATAAAGTAACAAAGTTAACTACACCTCCAGAAGTGCATTCTGATAAGAAACAACCTTGCACCTAGCATAAAGGTCTAATAAATAACACGAAGCAAATATGATCTGGCACCACATTAAGTTACAATAAGCAAGCGAAAGACTCTGATTGGCATCTTTTGCTGGCATCGGCTCTGTAGCAAGCGTCACCGTGGCTCATGAATGTCATAGTATTTCGAGTCATGTGCCAAACCAACAGTGTTTCCCAGAAACAACACTGAAATATTCAAAGATGGTGCCATAGCAGAACTTCAAGCATCAGTGCTCAAGCATCAGAGTACTTCCCTCACGGCCCTACATCAACCTGTGTACTGTTCTATATGTATGTGAAGACTCTATAGAACATCACAACTGCTTTTGCTGTTAAGCAAGAGGTTATAAGGTAAAATATCTATAAAAACAACTACACCAGTAAATAAATCCACCAAATCTTTGCACATAAGTATTCCATGATAAAAGAAGTGGATAAATACATGTGAATCTTGCTTTACCGTTTTGTGCTACTGGAGACAAATTTCAGGAAAACTATATGGGATAACCTTTATGCTTGGTTTATTAGCGTCGATGGAATAACTGGGCCTTGGGGGTGGGAGATAATTTTAGCTTGTTACAAGCAAAATAGGTTACAACCTTCACTAGCTGCGCTTCTGTTTAGGACAAAGTAGGACACAAGCACTGCACTGCACATCAAGTCCACTGTTTTCAGGATCACAAGGATTTTATCTGCAGCATTCATGTGTACAGTGTATAACATGATACAAACCTGGCCTGCTACTTGCACTGTCATTGGAACCTCCAGGACTCCTGTGTCACTGTCAAAAAACATCTTTGCATCTTTGGATAGGGAACGTCTGTGAGAAGGCAGAAAGGAAGGTAAAGTGTGAGAAGGCAGCACTTTGTCATAAAAAACAGCTTCCTCATGTTCATAAGCAGCAAAGACACCAACTAGAGGCTGAAAACAAACATGTAATTGCAACAGTGATTTTGTGATTTTAACAGGTTTTGTTCTGTTTTGTTCAGTATGACAAATGCCACCTGTCAAAAGCCACAAGCCACTGTCGGGCTTTTCAAAGAAAGATAAAGATTCAGACCCTGAAGACCCATTACTTTGCTTTAACCCACGTCTGTAGGATCGACTCGCCTGGGAAAGCAGGAGAGAGATGCAGAGCGCGCCTCCACACTACTGTAGGTTGTAGCCATGGTGATAGGAGACGTAAGTATGATTCAAAGAGGACCAGTAGTCATGCACAGGCTTATGTAAAACTCCAGTACCTCAATATCGCTCAGTGTCAAGAGCTGCTCTCGTGCTAACACCAGTAAAAACTGCATATATGCATGCATGCAGAATTTATTAGTATGTAAAAAACTGGTCAAATGTCAAAGGCTGTTTGTGCCTTAGATCCACCCACCACCTCCTCTCACGTTCTCTCTCCTAACATCCTTCATTTCTCTTCTCTGCTATTCCTTGCTTTCCCTTCCTTTCTCTCCTTTCAGCTGCCTCCCTCTGTCTTTTCCTCTTTACACTCTTAATGCTGGTTGAAAGCTTGAGAGCTAATGCTGTAAATGTCACTGGCTTTAAGGCTCTCCAGATGCCAGTGTGTCTTTCCAAAGTGCTACAACCACGTCTCGCCTTCGGCAAATGAGTCAGCTTCAGGTTCGAGGACAGGTTTGAATTTCACATTTCCCAAACCTCACAGCTGCACAAAACGACTGTAAGCACGCTGCTCTACGAAGACTCAGCTTGTGACTCAAAACCACAGAGGTCACCTCCTCACTCATCAACATTATCAAAATGAAATCTCTGCAATTACAAAGTCATTTTTCCCCCCTGCATAGGTTGACCAATGAGCGCAGAGGGAGTATTTAAGGAAGCACTCTTGTTCTGCCTGCTAATAGAATCGCTGCTGGAGAGTCACTCTTGAATTAGCTTGGCAGGGCAGAGTGGAAAAGCCTGGTGGGGCGTCGCCAGGCCCATATGCTCGGGAGAATTTTGTCGATGGATAGGCTTTCAGATTTGTCAGTGTCCTCAACAGATTTACTTGTGTACTCTTCCTCTCTGCAGCCAGATTATCCACAGTCCAAAAGTAATTCTCCTCTATAGTCTTTATGGTACTTCAGAGATTAGTAGATGCAGTAAAACTCAAATGGTTGTTCTAACTACAGGGCTGCAATGCATATAACCAAAGTATTTCAACCTGAACTACTGAAATAACCTGGACGATCCAAGATGTGGTATTGATCATGACCAGCTACAATCTATAACAGTGAGGAGGAAAAAAAGTGAAGGCTGTTTTTCAGGGGACTTTATGAACTTTAGATTTCAGCACAGTGTTTCCTTTTGCCTACTGTGAGCAAAAGTAATGTATTCACATATAAAATATATTCATTATATACATTAATCTTCAGCGTGCACTCCTATTTAGATTGCTCTTCACCATTAAAAAAGTGATTATGAA